>JAVSBV010076289.1:0-10109 GCA_033117975.1 Parotocinclus spilosoma | reverse complement strand
GGTGGCAGTAGAGGGCTGGGGAGAAACTCTGGAGTTTTCGGGTAGTGATGCCAGAGACGAAGAGTTTCTTTGGTAACAACGGATATTACATACTGTACACGTTCTTTGGTCCGAAATGAATTTTAAGTAGGGGGTATTTTATTATGGAATATTTTAATTAGGGGGGATTTTATTATGGGCTATTTTAATTAGGGGGTATTTTATTATGGGCTATTTTAATTAGGGGGGATTTTATTATGGGCTATTTTAATTAGGGGGTATTTTATTATGGAATATTTCATTCCAAGCAGTTGTTGGCTGAGAGTGTTGCTCAGAGACCCAATTGTGGCAGCTTGGCAGAGGTGGGGTTTGAACCCTGGACATTCCGGTCCATTTTCCAGTACCTCAACCTGCTAGGCTACCACAGTCCTGTGTGCATTGTATGATATGAACAGGAAATTAATTATCAGCATGCTTACATAATCAAGGCTTCTTAATCTGTCCGTAATTCAGTAACCACAGTGTGTGCGTTGTTTTTTTTCCGGATGGGTGGGTAGTGGATGGCATGTCTCCTGATGATTGGGAGCATTTTGTTTATAAGCTTTACCACTTAAGTATGAGAGCTGTTCATATTTGAACCAAACAAACATGCTAATCATGAAGTTAAAACCCCTTTTTGGTAATGAATTTTGTCCCGTTTAAGGGAATTTCTAAGCCACAGCGAGGTGTTCATAATGAAATATAGTTGTACTGTACGTGGGTAGGTGAGGTAAATGGTAAAAAGTGTTTGCTCTCTTTGTTTGACATGTCTTTTGGTCTAACATACCCAACTGGATAACCGGAGAGGTAGAAATCACTTAAAGCTCATGTTCTGTTCGCTGTCTAGCAACGGTACATTGACTCTGGTTATTACGATCCATTATATAGCAATAAAAGTGAAAAACTCAACTCAACTTTATCACAATTAGTATCATTACTTGGGGAAATTCACCACCAGAAGCTTTCTTATGCTTGAGGACTCCCCTGATGGCAGATGTGTATAATTAAATATTGTTTGTAATGATTGTCTGTAAGCCTAACGCTTAAAGTATGGACCAATACATTCTAGGTTCAAATCCCATCTCTGTCAAGCTGCCACTTTTGGGTCCTTAGGCAAAACCTTTAACTCACAGTGGCTTGGACTATACCACTGAAGCAGTTGCTCCGGTAAGAACAACTGTTAAATGACATAAATGTAAAAGATTGATACTTAAATATGAGTTCATTTTCATCATCATATTCTGGTACAGTTTGTCTTCAGCCAACTCACAAGCCAACTTAATATTTTGTAGGTCCTGCTCAAGTAGGTTGAGTTGAGGCATGGGCACCACAAGGTTTAAAGGTCTCCTACGTTCTGCAGCACCAACTTAGCGTCAGGTCCTTAAAATCCCGAGGTCCTCCATGGATTGCTTGCTTGTTTAGGACATTCCACTGATCCTTGTTCAGATGGAGATCTGGGGTACTTGGAGGTACCCAAAGACTTAACTCAATTTCCATGTCCCTCAAAGCATTCCTGGGCAAATTTTGCAGTTTGGCAGGATTTAAGACCTGCCAGGACCCGAGGTTTCCCAGAGCAGCATTGCTCAGAACATCACACTATCAATGTTGTTCACTTCAGCTCTCAGTGGAGGTAATGCTATGGCTGATGGACGTGTCATGTGTTGCTGTCCAAGGTGCTGTACTACCAGTGGGCTGAAGCTCACACAGAGTTGCAGTCAGGCAAACACAGTCTTCGAGTAAACACGATCTGATGTGGGTTCATTACAAAGAAAAACACACTACAAAACTACAAAGAAGGGGGGAAAGACTATGGGGTTGACATTTCGATGTATGCTGTTTGTTCTTGATAGCAATAAGATCAAAAGGAATCCAGAAACAACATAATTAGAGATGCTCTAGACAGGTGGAAAAAATATCACCAATACATCTTATATTTCGGAGTAGACCTGAGCGTCTGCGGAGTTCTCCCTGTGTCAGTGTGGGTTTACTCTGGGTTACCTCCCACAGCCCGAAGACATGCATTAAACTAACTTGGCCCAATCTGAACATGTTGGACTAGTTGAGTTACCTTGTGTATTGATTTAACATTGTTTGTTGTAAATAGTAACTGATGCTCAAAGCGACACAGTATTATAAAAAACAAACAAATAAACAAATTTAGCTTTGTGCTTGAAAATAATTGATTTTCGTCTTTTGTAGAACTTTAGCAGGTCGTCTTGACCATGTGTTCACAGACCTCTAGACTTTAGACCTTAAGAGGAACGAAACGGGTTGCACGATTGTGAGTGTATGACGGTCGGTTGTTGGAGTTTGCTGCTATGATACGGCAGCTGCATTCCCGGAATACCAGAATCATCAATTCCGTCTTTGATTACCTGTGACCAAAAACAACAGTTTTTACATTTCTGTGTTGATAATGTTAGGAGTCCCGTGCGAGTCGCCGTCCTCATCGCCTGCAGTTACAGAACAATCGGTGAGGCGGTTTATATTCCATGTTTTGATTGGCGACGTGATCACGAGCAGCTGGAGGATCCGTTATATAAGTGAGGGTCTTAGCTTAGTTCGGGATCACGTCGTCATACGCAAAACGTTGTGTCTCTTGTTCGCGACGCAACACTTAGACGCCAGCGATCACAATTTTGTACGCGTCCATTTCAGCGCTTAGTCGGTGACATCCCGGGGCTTTAGTGCCGACAGATGAGTAAGGGGGAAACCCCTGAGGTAACGGAGCTGGTCAGGGAATCACCAGGGTTTCCTGAGGCTCTCACTCCTCCGCACCGCGTAGCGGTGGCTGGTCCATTTGGTTTAGCACTCTCAGCGCACTCACGCTTGGACTCGTCCCCTGGCGTTCCGGTGCTCTCCCGTGCCACTCGATTTGGGAAGCGTCTCAAATCGGCACTTTATCGTGCTCACCGCACGTCTGCCCTCTGGCGCTTTGGCATGTATCACCGTCAACTCGCGTACATGACAGCTGTAGGTGCCATTCTCCCTCGCGACGCACCACCGCCATGTGTTTATCCCTTTTTGTGTTTTGTAGTTTGGAGAACCTTTTTGCTCTGCCTTTTTTTTTTAGTTATTTCCCCTTTTTGTGTTTTTTTTGTAGTTTGGAGAGCCTTTTGCTTTGCCTTTTCTGTTATCCCTCAGTATAAGACGTCGTTTGATCCCCAATCCCGCATCCTTGGGTCCTCCCTCCTATAACGTTATAGGATAAAAAACAGATAACTTTTGATTTTGATTAATTGATTGTAGTAATCGATTTCTGAGATGATTCTGGCCATCTTTGAGATGCTTCCCATTGAAAAAACTTCCCCTTGATCCAGTATGGCGGTTTTAAAGATGGCAGCCATGTTCACGGACATAGCCTAAAAGACATTTCCTTCTCCATTACTTGCTGGGGTATTTAGAAATATCATATCATTTTGTCTATAGTAAGTGCACCCCTGTTAATATCAAACCAGCATCCTTGTTAAAATCACATCACTAAGAAAATGATTGATCCGGCATAGCAGCTTGTTGTGATCGCTACATTCTGTAAGTTGCTGCTGTGTGATTGGCTGATTAGATATTTGTGCTAACGAGCAGTTGAGCAGGCGTACTTAAGTCCTTGGCATTCGGATCTGTGATTAATACCCAGAGTTCAGTGCTTCTTCAGCACTGTTTGACCTCTCAGTGCATAGAATTTACGATCCACAGGCTATAATGTAGTTGCCTGGCTTATAGTTCCTTCTCTATCTCCCCTTTTATTAATGGCATCATGAAATTGCTAAATGGCATTTTTATGAGAGCAGAAACGTATATCCTGTGGCCCTTTTGAGAAACTTTTATACCGGAGGTGCTAGAATGTGGACTGGTGGAAATTTTGCTTTTACTTTAGCAGCATTTAATACGACGTCGGAGATAGAAATGTGCAATTCAGAATAAATCAGCCTAAGGGAAAATGGCACTGTTGTCCTTTATCTTCCCAGTGGAATCGACCAAATAAAGTGTGAGCATTGATGGCGACCTGCAGCCAGTTCCTGAACTATTGGCACCCGAGGTAAAGATGATTAACAAAGACGACTAAACATTCTGTGGCACTCGTACACTTAGTGCTACTAAGTGGGACTCTCCTTAGCTAACGTAAGAGCACTGAAAATGCAGAGCAAAAATTCAGACACTCCTCCGTACCGAATCTCTTCTCCAGGGTCCTCTTTGATATGAGGTTTAGGTCAGGGGACTGAACCAGCCAAGGATTTTGTGATTGTTGTGCCTTTTCTTTTGAGTGGACCTATTACAGCTGGTGCCAAAAGTCTGAGACCACTAGTGCAAACACTTCTACGTTTATATTTTGGAAATTTAAAACTACGGTTTTTATTATGAATCATATAACCAGGATAACAAGTTGAGTAAAAAGTTGGATTTTGTTTAAAACAAAACCTTATGATCAGATTTTTAAATTTTCTATGTTCCCTTTTTCCCGCAATGATATCATGCACTCGAGTTCTCATCGACTCCACACGTTTGTCATAACAATAACATAAGATTTTTGATTTGATTTTGATTTTATCCCACTCTGATTTCACAAGAATCCAAAGAGCATGTTGTTAGCTGAATGCTTGACGTTTTTCATCTTCATGTGCCCCCATAAATCTATGGGATTTAGATGCGGTGAGTTTAGGAACATCCATGACAGTCAGCACTACCAGCTCCCTTTTTGACCTTTTTCCCTTTCCACAACAGCTTCTCCTGTATAAACTGTGCTTCCTGTACCCTTCCTTGTCGTTCATCGGCTGGTTCCTGTAAGAGCTTCGGTTCCTGTATCCTATCCTTCCTGTGTTCTTGTTGTTTTTTTTTTGTGTACTGTTGTTGCCCCTGCTGCCCCTGTAACATATCATCTGCTTTATGCATTGATCCCTGTCTTGTGTGTTTTCCTTGCTAAATGTGGCTCTTGTTTGTGGTGTTCTTTATCATCCCCTGTGTCTGTCAGTATTAATATTGTATGTTAGATTTTGTTTTTGTGTTGTGCCCGTGTTATCTGGAAGCCTCCGTTTGTTTCCAGGGGCCTTTTCATCCCTGTATTCAGGTGACAACTTCAAAGTTGTCGGTTTGAATCGAGACCCTTGTGATGTTTGTGCAGCTACATTCCTACTCATCTACAGAAGTGTGATCACACAGCATGCGTTTGTCCTTTAAAGAAGAACGTTGCGCGAGTTTCATAAAAGGCACGGGGCTTCATCAAATCTCTAGGCCTTTGTAAATTTCAGAGATCATAATCATTATATGTGATGCGCAAGAGACGCGTTTAATTGTGAGCTAATGAGCTATAAATCGCAGACAGGGGACTGTCAGGGCTTCATCTGCATGCTCTCTCCCAGCACACCTTGCTGGATCAGCATTCTCACCGTCTCCCTACATCATCAGTCTTCCCGTTTCACATTTACTCCCTCGCTCCCTCCGTCACGCCAGCAGATGGTTCATACATCACTCAGGCTGATTCTCATTCTGAAACGCACAGTTTGCAGCACAACAGTTTACTCGTAACTTTGGTCGCGTTAAGTGTAGCATGTGTTTTTTTTCACGCTTGGAGGCTTTAAAGGAGCAGTAGAGACCCAAGTGGAAATACAAAAGCAGGAAAAAAAGTGAATTCGGAATGCTTGGTCCCCTTAAAGAGTTTTTTTTTTTTTTACTTGTCTTTAAGTAGAGACAGACGTTTGTGTACGGTTTTTCACCGAGACTAATTTGAAACATTTCTTTTTAGCTTCTTCTGAGTCAATATAATAGTAGTGTACATGAAGAGTAGAACATAAAATGGTATGTACTCGATTCAAAATGTTTCTAATTAATAGAAATAATTGATAGCATTAATAGGATTTGTTCTCAGTCAAAAGAAGTTTCCCCCACGTTTCCCCCACCTTTGCACGACCTGTGCAGTGTATTAAGCCTATAGTGCGTATAAATAAGAAATGAGCACGTCCATCGACCCTTGTTGAGCATTTCAGTTTAAACACCGCCGGATCGGATGGCAAAAGCGTCCTGCAGTTCACACGGACAAAACGCTAAGCATGAATAAAAACGACGTTCTTGTCTGTGCTGTGTGAAGTTCACAGCCTTCCTGGTGCAAACGTGCCTCCGTGTGAGCATGTTTACAAACCGAAGAGGTGGAGCAAACCCATCTGTCACCACAGATCGTTGGACAGGAAGAGTTCGGATTGAATCTGACTCAGAAGAAGTCGCTTGTAAATCCTCTGCGTTGTCTCAGTACCAGAAGACAATTTACTCGCATCCACCGGTTTCTCGAAAAATGAGTGTAAAGGAGAAAGTGTGAGGCTCAACCATGGTTAATGAAGCGCCAGCTCTGGGTGCTTGAGGGCCGAGGAGGGGGAAAAGAATGGATTGTGAGAGCAGCACACACGCTGACTTCCAGGGATACCTTAAGATGAAGGGCCATTTATGTGGAGTGGTGATCGGCTGGAAATGGGTGTTTAATATGCTGGCAAATGAGGGCTGCGTAATGGAAGGAGCCATTTTCTGTACTGTATTTTACTGTACTATATGAATACACAGTGGACATATGTGGGTTTTAGTATAATACATATATTGGACTGCAGTATTGAACAGGAGGCTAAACGCTCAAGTTTGGGCCATAACTGCGTAGAATATCCACTCTCTTTTGCTAAATGCTGTATGTATACAAACGGTGACAGGTTTGCACTGAACAGGTATAAGAAGAGTTCAGCTCAGCGGGACACATTCATAATGCAGTTCGTAGTCATCGCGTCAAAAAGGTCTAAAGATGAATGCTCAAGCATGAGGCGTTAGCGGAGAGGCATTTGCAATAACGATTTCCTTCAGCAGCTGTAATATAAAGGCCCAGTTACAGAGGAGAAGCCTGACTCGAATAAATAGAACAAACGCGTCCAATTTCGTCACCCAGATACCCTAACCCATCAGTGTTTAATGAGGGTCCTAGTCTCTATCCTGCCAGAGTGACTCCTGTGTTTCGTTGCGATTCATGAGATCAAGAAGTGGGATTTTAATAGAGCGTTCAGTTACGCCGTATTTATTTTACAGCGCTCTGTAGTTTATTAGACAAGGCACTGACACATTGGAGCCTGATGTGCCAGTGACACACGTTTTCTCTGCTATTGCATCATTCATGTTGCTCCGTGGGATCAGCCAAAGGCCGAGAACCGTGCTCATTTTGGATGCAACCGGGACTGCAGTGGGTTATCTAGGCTATAACTAGAATGTCATTTCAGTAGGGAATTGCTCTTTTTGCTAGAAGTACCTTATAAAACAGCCCGACATCAGAATTGGACTCACCGCTGCTCCGGCCTGTCTCTTTAACATTCTACACCGAAGGAACCCTGGATTGGACCGGAGTCTTACGCAATATCACGCCATGCATGTGCAAAAGTGTGCTTGAGAAGTAAAGGCAGCGTGGGAAACTTGAAGCTAATTGTATGTGAAGTTAAAGATCATGAGCGGGTGTGTATGAGTCAGACACAGAGGCAGCACGATGGAGGGAAGGCTTTGAAGTCCGCAAAGGATGAAGTCATTTTATTTGCTGTGGCCGAGGGAAAATTAATGATACACTACTGTACGAGAGAAATGAAAAAATGAAAATGTTATCTGGATTCTCATATCAGTTCTTCTGTTGCGCTTGTAAAGTGGATTTCGTGTACCCACGGACCAAATTAAATGTCTGTGAAAGAGTTCATTCGCTAAATCAGGTATCTCCATTTGTATACCAATGCTCATTTCACGTCATCTCAATAGAGCAGCAAGTAAAATGTTTTTTCTGGTTTTGGCAAAAACAAACAACTCGCGTTTCAGTTTCACGTTTCTTTAGGTAAACAAAAGTGTTGAAATAAAACTGTCATTGCAAGTTTTACTGTTATAATCAACATTCTTTAAACTCAATTCAATTCAATTTAATTTTATTTTATTTATATAGCGCTTTTTACAATGGTGAACCATTTTGGTAAACCAAAAAATAGCTACACAAACAGTCCACTAATGGCAAACATTTCTAAGATCATACCCGGGTGAGTCTGTGAGTGCCCCATAGACAGATTGGCACCCTGTCTGGGGTTGGTCCTGCCTGGCCCTGGTCAGAATTAAGCAGATAAGAAAATGAATAAATGCAGATCATACCTTGAAAAATTGCTATGATTTGCATTTTTGCCATTTCTTTTTTTAAATACACACCGGTCAGTCAGAAGTATACAAGCCAAATTAACATCTGCTGTAATGCCAAGACCCGAGGTTACTTCTCAGCCCTCCACCAGCTCATTTTCTTCCCACAGTGTATCCTGGTACCTTCACTCTCCAGGTAAATGGTGCATATGGACCTGACCGTCCACGTGATGGAAGAGAAATCGTTTTTTATCGGACCCGTTGACCCATTTCTCAGAGGCCTACTTCTGACACTCTTGTTCCCATTGTAGACAGAGCAGGGCACTCTGATCAAGATGATGCCACACTAGCGCCTCTTGTGATTTTATTGGACATGTATTTAAAATGAAAACGTCTTTAAGGTCTGTGGATAAACCAGACTGAACATTCAAGTGTTATTGTTGAGCCAAACTGACAGCCCTACTGTACTGCAGATTCAGCACGGTTCATACAAGGCTCAGTTCATCCCCTTGATTCCAGAAATGAGTCGAAAGAGACCTGAGTGTCCTCCCGTGTCTATTGATCCGTTCTTCTCTAGGCGATGTTTCTCGGTGTGACCGGCATAAAATATCCACCGAAAGCCACAGTACCTTCTCGACCTCCTGCCTCTCGCTACATCTCTCTTCATCCCTCTCCCTCTCCCTCTCTTATTTCATTCCGGAACAGAAGATAAAATGCTCCTAGGGAAAATCTGTGCCTTTAAAATATCAGCCCTTCCTCCCACAGATGAAAGAAGGTCATATTTGAGTTGTGACCCCAGCACATTAGAACTGTCGCTTTTTACTCTTAACAGTGTCAGGTTCAACCCTCTGTGCCTCAATATTAATCCCCGGGTGTCTTTGACGAAGATTAAAGGATTAAATATCCGCAGCATCCTGAACTCGTCCTGCCCTCTTTCCCTCTCTGTTGGCGTGCTTAGCACCAGAAATGTTCGGCTGAGTTCAGAGAGGGGAACGGCTCAGACGAGATGGATAAGAAATGAGGTAAACGGGAACCAAGAAACGTCAAGCCAAGAGTCAAGTGACGCACTCCGCTCAAGGTTGTGGAATTCAAAACATATTTTTTATCCAATTTAGTAAATGTCTGCTCCAGACCCCTCATGTGGTACAGCAGCTATCAATCACACTTTTGTTCATAGACAATATATACTCATTCATTCATTCATTCATTATCTTTCACTTATTCCACACGGGATAGCGGGCTGGCCGGTGCCCAATTGGGCAGGAACAACTCTAGACGGAGGGCGCATACACAGAGTCACACACTAGGGGGCACTTTAGAGACCCCAATTAACCTAAGATGCATGTCTTTGGATTGTACGAGGAAACCAGAGTACCCTGAGTAAATAATACAACTGTAAAATACAGGACATTTGTATGCAACGTTAAAATGAATCAGTAATAAAAAAAGCTTTTGGCAATTGACTCACCCTTATACTGGAGCAAAAGCAGCATCTGGCATCTTCATCGGGATCCCAAGTTCAAAAGAAGCTTAAGAGGGGGCGGGCATGGTTCCTCATTTTACCATGAGCATGCAACAGTTTTAGAGTGAGAAAATAGTATTAGCAGCTACTGTTGTGCATCTAATGTTCAAAGATGTTTCTGTCTGGACATCATAATCAATACTAACTGTAATATTAAAGTAAGGAAACCTCTTGTATCTGAATCTCTATTGGTATCCACAGTTGCACTGGAATTCGACCGGAACTGTCAAATGTTCAAGAATTCAATTCAATGCAATTCAATTAAATTTTATTTATATAGCGCCTTTTACAATGGAGTATTGTCTCAAAGCAGCTTAGGCCAATCCCAAGTTGAGCAAGCCTAGGGCGACAGTGGCAAGGAAAAACTCCCTAACATTGTAGGAAGAAACCTTGGGAGGACCAAGACTCAACAGGGGACCCGTCCTCCATGGTGGCCTAGATGCTAACTAAA
>JAVSBV010076258.1:0-10110 GCA_033117975.1 Parotocinclus spilosoma | reverse complement strand
TTCTTGTGCGAGCTTCTCAAATGGACTTTGAGATTTGTGGGGTTTTTCCCCTTGAGACGTATTCCACATATTTTATCACCTGTTTCCACTACAAGGCACTTGATTTGATCATTTTCGCAGTCATTTTTATTGTATTTTATCTATAATTTCAGTGCGTTTTAGTTCGTTTTGTAAACACATAATACAGTTTCAGTTAGTTCTGGTTTTTTTCTTTTAATCATCGGTTTTATTTATTTCAGTTAACGTTAACGTATTTCAGTTAAATGCTTTTTCAATTTTAGTTTTCGTTATTTCATTCGTTTTCGTTAACGATAATAACCCTGGTTAGATCACTGGATCCAAATGCTCAGCCTTCCTGTTTCATATCCCGAGGTCACGCTGATTGCTGGTTTCTCTTGGGGACATGAGGGCATGTTGCTCCTTCAAGGTTACATAAAGCAGCCCCCGTTATGGTGACCAGAGGGCATGACCCCACTTCATTAGCAGTTCATTTCATATTTGCTCTCCTTACTGATTCCGTTTGTTGTCAGGTGGTCTAATCACTTGCTACCATGGTCTTCATTATTCCTCTTGCATTCCATTTACCCTTAGGTTTTGGAGTACCTATCAATCATAAACTTAATCCAAGCTTAACCATTACAGTGATGACCCACATTCTAAAGTGAACAGCAGAACCTTTCCAGGGATCTACAAGCTGCTGCCTTCAACACACGTTCCATGTCCATGAAGATGTACTGGACATTCCTGTCCTTTCTCACACTTAAAATAGCATTTTATTCTGCCAGAGCTTTGCACCGCACATCATCCGTCTGCAATCACACTGCTTTTCTGGACACGTGTAACATTTTGTTCGATTTTGAAATACCACATCTCTCACACTTCAAAGATTATGGCGAAGAAGTACGGGATCAGTTATTTATGAGTCATTTTATCATGCATTGAACTTGCGGGGATCAGCCTACTGACCTTGTCTGTGCTGAGATCAAAGCACCTCTTATCTCGTCTTAACGGACGTGGAATGTAGAACTCGGGCGGCTTGGCTCGCAGCTCGGACAGGGCATGACTTACATGTGTGCTGTTTTATAAAATGTCTAATTTGCTTCTTATTGGTTATAAATCAATCCTTGTGGTATGTCTTTATAGGCAAGTGGGATCAGTAAAGCCAACATCACGCTGCAAGACCCACAATGCAAAGCAACATCCAACTCCACCCACTACATCCTGGAGACGCCGCTTACAGGCTGTCAGACCACCAGGCTCCCATTGAATCCCAATTCAGTGGTCCTCTACTTCAATTCAGTATGTATATTCATTATGTACAGTACAATGGTGCAAGTAATGTTGGTGCTGCATAGATTTATGGAATTCAGAGTTATTTACTTACTTCAGGTCAGTGTGGAGATTTGTATGTTCTCCACATTGCTATATTCCATCTTCCCTTTTCACTACAGAGACCGAAATGAGATTCTCTAAATGTGACATGTAATAGAAACCTGATCTGTGCTGGTCTGGTGGGGAATCCTGACCATTAGAGACTAATGGGGATAAACAAAGTGTATAGGGAAACATGGTCGAACTACAAAGTCCAGTCATCATTAAAACGGAAATAAAGAATGAGCAGAATATAAACAAAAATATAAAATGCCTATCTACTTTAGCACAGTACTCTAGTTTATTTCTCTTTGTTTAAGCGTCACACATTGTGCTCTTGGTGCGATCTTCGCAGTACAGTCACTCCTAGAGACATTCTAGGAGCCCTGGATTATTGATCGTACAGGCAATTAGTCTTTGTGAGCTTTTCACATTCATGCCTTTGAAATTGGCTTTAATCAGAGCATAGTTAACATGGACTGAATGGTATTTAAGAGGTTGACATACTTTTTCCACACTGGACTGTAAGCAAATAATCACCATGTTTGGTAGAGAAGTAAAAACTGTGCGTTATTAAAGATTTATGACTGGTATGGAGATCAGACTGCATTTTGTTCATTCTTTTTTCTCTCACCTGCAATGCGAGTTGTAATCGTAACGTTGGACAGAATTGTAAATTCACGGTCGTTTCCCAAAAGTCTTACACTCCAGACTAACGTATGACATAGATTTGGGATTTGCAGTTTCAGTGGGATCTGCTCTCTCATTGGCAGCAAAGCATCTTTACATTCCAGCCCCATCTTAACAGCTGGGTGTCCTCACTGAGAAACGAGGAGTTGATTAAGATCAGAAGCTCGGTGAGGTCTGAGACAATGTAATCGCTGGCAAGAGCAGTACAAAGATTTCAGCAGGAGTGTTTCATGTGGATTAGGCAACTTTGTCAATCCTGTATGACTCCTGAACTGGTGAAGTTCATGCTGTTGTGTTACAAGTGTGATTGGTGGAGTTGTAAGATGACCCAGTGTTGAAATGGTGATGATTTAGATCATCTCGTAGACACACTCACACACACACACACACACAATCATGGTGGGGACCTTCCATTGGTATAATGATAACTGTAGTTAATTCATGCCTCTAACCTTAGTTAGCCAAAGCAAATGTTTTTACTCTCTTGGTTTTTCAGAAGCACCGAAAATGTCAGATCTTTGGAAATATTAGGTCCCCACGATACATAAAAATGCGCGCGCACACACACACACTTGTCTTACTTTCCTGGTGGGAACTTTCCACTGATATAATGAGTACTGTAGTTAATTAATGTTACACTTGCACCTACCTCTAACCTTAACCTTAGTAATTTAAAGCAAACGTTTGGATTTTGGATTTTAAAAAAAGGTTACCAGTTTTTCTCATGGTTACCAGCAAGTACCTACTGAACTGGAACTGGGATAATGAAACACAATGACTTTCAGATCTGGAAAATTATTGCAAATGTATTATTTGTGTTTGACAGATTGTGATCAGCCGGTCAGAGAGCAGAGATGGCAGCGGCTGGCCAGTAGATGATGAAGATCTCGAGGCTGGAGATGTGCTCTCTAAAATAGAATCACGTCTCCATGAGAGGAACCGTACACCAACCGTACACCCATCGACCATCTTGGTACGACTTTAGTATTCTGCCTTTAAATGTGTTGTTCAGACTTAACAGCATCACACACACACACACACACACAAAGTTGTTTTTTTTTGTTTGTGATAAAAACTGACTGACCTAAAATATTGATGAAAAATTTAAGTGTATTTAAACTTTCAAATATTTGTCTTGACAGATCCTGAATGAACCATTACCCAGAAAAAAGAAATATTGTGTTTAAATTAAATCAAATCATTAACATATAAACAAATTAATACTCTCTGCCTAGTATAGTGAGGCCTTCTCATGCCACTAAACCTTCTTGCTCCTTCTTGCCTAAATATGATATTCAACTTTATCAACAGCAAAAGTTTTCAGTGAACAGAACAGCAATCCGCATAATGTCAATAGTTCCTTCAATAGAAGACTTTAAAAATTATTTAATTATTTTTTTCCCTTGATATAAAGTAATTTAGGCTATTTTGTCATAACTGAGTGGATTGGTTTAATGCAGAAAACTTTTTTTTTTTTTTTTTTTTTTTTTTTAGGTCCTTGAAATTTTTGTTTTAATGATTTAATTAATCACTCTCATTTTTATTTCTTTTATTTTTTTACCTTTAGCTTGCAGTTCCATTTTCTGTCTTGTTTACTGCTATATTATATTATTAAGTGTATTTTTTTTCTTGGTTAAAAGTGTTTCTTGTTGTCTTGATTGTAAAAGTAAAGGTTCCTGTGTTGAATCGCCTTATTCCAATCGGGACTTAAGCTCTTCAGAAATCAACCCAGAAATAAATTGGTTGAAGGCCATAATGGTGCCCCCAAGATGGATGCTGGTCCAGTCCCATTACCACACCACCCAACTTTCTCGTTGCAAATTCCAGATTAGAGTTTTGTGTTCAGCGATTTTACACTTCATGTAATAGGTACTATGTAAACGATCATGAATGTTTGGGTGTTGCCTGGAGCACTTTAGCTATGAGACTCCATTTTCCAGATGCCCTTGGTGTTAGTGGAGATGTTTCAGGATCTCAGAACAGTTTATGTCTCTTTCTCTCCTTAACTTTTGTGTGCTTTTCCTTGTTGTATCTTTATTTCTAAATCAAACTGAATATGATTCTTATTTAGTGCTCATACCTGACCTCATTCTGTTTCTCTCTCTCTAGTTTAACTGCACATACCATAAGAAGGAGGAAGCTTTGCGTGATTTTCCCTGGCTGGGACGTGGCCGTGTACGTGAAGAACCGATCGAGAACGTGACCTTCAGCATGGATCTGTACAACACCAATCTGTTCCGCTACCAACAGATGCCTTCTTTCATCACCGTCACTGAGAACAAACCTGTCTATGTAGAGGTACAAATACATATGCATAGTTTCAGTATAATAATCAACTCTCATAGCAAAATATCAAGCACCATAGATGTTTTTATTTACCCCACCAGTTCAGAAGCAGGTGCAATAATTAAGTAGGTGGGGATTAAAGCAGACTCCTCATTTTCACAATTTGATTAATTTTGCCACAAGACCATATAAAAGTGCTTTCCTCACTGTCTATAAAAAGGTTATCAGATCATACTTTTGGGTAGTGTACCTTTTTGCCTGCTATCTAGACCATTATGACCTAGCTGTTACAAGGTGTTGGGAGCAGTGTTTTTTTTTAATTCACCAGCATGAGTGTCTACCATCCAGACACTGGACTACTTTGTACTGGGTACATACTGTCTTTAGTGGCTGATCTTAGTTCTGTTTGGGATCTGGTGATGGTCAGGTTTTGAGTGTAGATGCGTTGTGTTGTGCTTCAGTTCTGTCTTTACAGTGTAGAGACAACACAACTGTCACCCCTAGTAATGAAACGAGGGACACTAACAGATCAACATGTGCAGAACATCCTGCAGCCACATGTTGCCTCTCAGGGCAGGGCTTCCAACTGGCATTTTTTTTAATGCTCGCGCACACACAGCAAAGGATTCTCAGGAATGTCTCTGCCAGATTGCAACACTTTGGTGATAAATCTGGTGACTGTGCAGAACACAAATCAAGCATTTATAGGACAAGCAGGGATGCCAGTTTTGGCAAACTGAGTTTGGACAATTTACAGGCCCAGATGTGGGCAAATGTATCATAGTCTGCCAGTCACTGATCTCTCACCAGGTGGTACACTACCCAAAAGTAGCATCTGAGTGAGTATCTGGGGAAGAAGCAATTTTGTTTCTTTTAGTAAAAACCCAGAGTCCTAATCAGACCACACCTGTAATCATTGCCATTTTTGCCCGTTGTGTAACTGCAAACAAGTATTGCTGCAATCCGACGTTTCTCTCTGGGTGCTTTATTTGTTGTCATTGAGTTTATATAAGGTTTTACCATGTTCATTCTGTTCCTCTCTTTCTCTCACTCTGTCTGTCTAGATTTCAGCCACTAAAGCAGATCCTTTTTTGAGTTTTATGATCCAGAACTGCTTTGTGTCTCCGAACTCTAATCCCGAAATGCAGTCTGATTATGTCCTTATTGAGAACATCTGTCCCACCGACGAGACTGTCCTCTACTACCCGCAGAAGGTGGACGTCCCGGTCCCTCATGCTCAGATGGACAGAAAACGCTTTAGCTTTAACTTCAGGTCAATGTTTAGCATGCCTTTGCTCTTCCTGCACTGTGAGATGTCCCTTTGCTCCAAAAGACATGTCCCTCATCCAGAACTACTCCAGGTACCTGCATCTCACTGTACTTATTCTGTTCTTGTTACTTTTTTAATTCACTTATACAGGAAAACCCAGACACCAAAGATTATCCAAATGTTTTACTTTGCTTTGTATACACTGCACTATTTATGGGACTGTGGTGGCCTGGTAGTTAATGTAATGGACGGTAAACCAGAAGGTTCAATTCCCATCTGTACCAAGACCTCACAGCATGGTCACTGGGTAAGGCTCTTAAATCAGTTACTCGGATTGAGAATCATTGTGTAATTAGACTGTATCAGTTCTGGGTCTCTGGATAAGAACAAGCTACACACAGTACAATGGTAAGGGTGATAAGAGCTGAGAAATGTAGTGACGAAAAGTGGTGGTTGTATTAATAATAATCTGTTTATCACTTTCATTGCATTTAATAAATTACACAAGATATTTATTATGTTATCGAATAAGCTTTATGGGAATCCACAAAATCAGCCACAGATCACTAAACAGCTTAGAATTTTCCCCTTGTATGTCCACTCGTCACTTTGTTTCCTTTTTCGCGTCTTTTTTTATTTTTCATATACAGTTGATTCCGGTTAATCGGACCACATCGTGACGATATCGTTTTGGTCCTAATAAACGGCTAGTGTTTATTAAACCTTTATTGTGCGATTTACACGTATAGCGAACGTACAAACAAGAACTACTGTTGCTTCCGAACTTTGTTTATTAAAAAATACATTTGCAAACGATCTACAACACAATGTATAGGTACTCAGCATGTGAAGCATAATACTGTAAAAAACAAGTTCTTAAGTTTTTGGGTAGTGATGCCAAAGACTAAGAGTTTCTTCACGGATATTACATACTGGACACGTTTTTTGGTCCGATTAAGCAGAATTTTAGTCCAAATAAGCGAATAACATTACACGTGTATATAATAGGATTTGTTTCGGGGCTTTAGGTCAAAATAAACGGCTGGTGGCATTAACCGGTGGTCCTATTAACCAGAATCGACTGTATTCCCATCATGGTTGAACAATAAACTATAGTTCTAATCTTTTTGCGCATTTTGAAGTGATCTTGATTAGAGCATCTGGTAATAAAATAACTGTGGAAAAGACTCTCTCTTTCTTGAAGTGACCATGAAGCTTGTACAAGCTTCTTTATGAACGGAAAGATGTTTGTGAAGGGTTATATGGCTACTAAGTTCTAATACGTTACATAATGGAAACCTGCCCTTCAACAATTGACCATGACGCATGCACAAGATTCTTTGTAGAGCCATACTTCCATAGATCCACACACCATTTTGAACTGCCATTTAACTAAGATCAAGACAGTCTATGTTTTTAAACTGAAATACAACTTATGTGAAACGACTTTTACTTATTTACATGTTATCTTAAGGCATTGTACTAAAATAAATAGTTTTCTTGAATCAATCTTCACTCATTACACCAAAATGGGGAAAACAGACTTTTTGAAATTATTGCTAAATCCTGATTCAGAACAGCTTGATCAAGTTTTCATCAACAATATCTCTGTACTTTGCTCTCTTGACCTTCTAATAAGACAATGACATATAGCCAAGACAACAATGAGTGGCTTAGGAGTAACTATGTGTATGTCCTTGCATGTCCTAGCCAGAGCCTTGACTTGAACCCAACTAAACATTTCTGAAGAGACCTGAAAACGACTGTCGACCTATGGCTCCCATCCAACCTGACAGAGCTTGAAAAGATCTGCAGAGAAGAATAACAGAAGGTTCCCAAATCCAGGTTTGCAACCCTTGTGGTATCATACCCAAGAAGACTGGAATCACTGATACAGGTGTTTTAACTAAGCACTGAAGAAAAGATCTGAATACTCATGGCAATGCAATATGCAAGTTTTCCCTCTCAATAAATGTTCTAACATTTTTTTAATTCTGTTTTTACTTTTTTAACTGTCATTATGGGTATTAAGTGAAGATTAATGGAAGAAAGTTTTATTTTATTTTACTCCACATAAGAAAAGGTGAAAAAGGGGGAAGTGTCTTTAGACTTTCCAAAAGCATGTGTGTATAAATCATTAACAATACAGGCAACTTAAATACTATCCACAGACAGATAATATCTACAGCATTTACAGATTTTATACTAAACATCATTATATTTTGTGATGAAAGACTTTTGGACAATCCAGACTATTTACTTACAGTATTATTTATTGAACTATTAATACTAATAATTTCTGAAAGTTCAAAAGCCAGGGATCTGTCATGGAATGAGGTTGTTTAAGTGCCCTTGGTAAAGATTATTTACATTTCTATGATGGCAGCATTAATGCAGAAAAATGTAGATTTTGGAACAGCATATGCTGCCTTCAAGACATCCATGGATTATTTAACAAGACAATGCAAAACAAGCTAAATCAGAAGAAAAGGTTGGACTAAAACATGCAAATCCCGTCCACTCTTTCTTTGAGGAACATTGTTTTAAACCAAGTTAATAATTTTCTCACACATTTGTGAACAAACTGAATATCCTCTGGCCATCTTTGCTACTTAGAGACTTTCATGAATGCTGCTTTTGTATCAGATTGTGATTGAATCACCTGTAGATATTACTTGTTTGAAATCACTTCATTATTTACTTTTATTAATTCATTATCAGTAATTATTATATTGCCACTGTTCCAACAGGAATATGTTGCAGGTCAGAACTGCAGAAGTTGATTTTTATTAACAAATGAAATTAAGTTGGCCAGACAAACCATTAAATATCTCATGTTTATACCATCTGATGTCAAAGTAAATGCAAGAAACTGTTTTTTATGTGGATTTTCCATACTGTCCAAACTTTTTCTGATTTGGGGTGGTATAAATTTTTACAAACTATAATTGAGAAAAGTTAATTAGTGATAAACTGCACATATGATATGTGATAAACTGCACATATTGACATAGCCAACAAAAGCTTTTGTTAAACAGTAGTGCCCATAAACAACACTATTTAAGATTTAGCCACCCTGGAAAAATGGTCACGCAAAATAAAGGAAAATTATTATATACTTATTTAATACGCATTATAGCAACTACTTATGATTAAAATCATAAGCATGATTATGTCATACATAAAGTTGTCAGGATGTACTGACTCTTATGGGGACTAAACAAATTAGGTAAAATTATACACAAATTATGTTCTCCATTCACATCTGTAATGTTTTTCAGCACTGCTCCCTGAACAGCAGCCTTAAACTGCAATTTGAGTGCGAAACTGAGACTAATTTTAATGATTGCATGAGGCTAACAGGGATGTAAATAAGCTAAGCAAAGCCAATATCAGATCTGGGCAAACGATGAATGTTATCCCATTGAGACCCATGCTTAGTACAGCCAGTATCTGAATCAATTATACAGATGCAGTGTCTATACAAAACCTTCATAACCCAAATAGTCACTGTTCTGTCTTACAGCCTGAAATCAATACCCACCCAAGCAATACACTTTCATAACTTACACACTGCTCTCTTTAAGTCCATCCACAGATTTTTCATTGGATTTAGGTCAGGACTCAGACTTGGCCACTGAAGTACATTCACCTTCCTATCCTTAAGCCACTGATTTTTTTTATCAGTGTGTTTAGAGTCATTGTCATGCTGGAAAGTTAACCCATTTACCATAGCCTAAGGTTATTGCCCATTTCAGCTGTCTAGCAGTTTTACATAATCATTTGGATGTACTTGCTAGCACCCATTTTCCCTTCACGTATGCAGTTGCCCAGGTTCTGCTGAAGAAAAACACCCCATGTAATGTTGCCACCACCATGCTTCACTGTAGGTATGGCCTATTTTCGTTGAGGCGCTGAGTTGAGTTTTTACCAATCATACCACCTGGAGATTGAGCCGAAACTCTTGGTTTCAGCTGACCATAAAACTTTTTCCACAGGTGTTTGTGAGGTACTTGCCACTTGCACGGAATGACTAATCTCAGCCATACATAGCTTCCCTGATAAGTATCCTGTGACCCTGAGAAATGGGACTGTGGTGGTCTAGTGGTTAACTCACTGCACTCTGGACGAGAAGGTCCAGGGTTCAAATCCCACCTCTCCCATGGTTGGATTCAGTAGTTGGAAACATTACACATTATTTTTATTTTCATTGTAATGTGACAAAAGACAAGGATTTCATTGGGATATTCCGGTTTTCTATACGCACGGTTGTGGTTTATAATGGGAATTACATATCAGATGTTTTAATTTTAACAAGTACCCACTCATAAGACTGACAAAAACACAAACGGACAGGTTTAAGCTGCAAACACACACAGCCATTTCTCACTATCAGTCACTTCACAATTTCACTCTGTCTCTCTCTCTCTCTCTCTCTCTCTCTCTCTCTCTCTCACACACACACACACACACACACACACACACACACACAC
>JAVSBV010076257.1:0-23371 GCA_033117975.1 Parotocinclus spilosoma | reverse complement strand
ATATATGCAGTTTTTTTTTTTGAGTTAAGCTAGTTTTTTTTTTAATGAATTACAACCGTCCAAACTTTTTGGCCACTTACTTTTTCGAGTTCATCATGAAGTTCGGACAGAGATGGTCGGACGAGCTTCTCCCCCAAAGTACCCCCGGTTTGCCGGTAGAAGTCGATATTTGGCACCGCATCGATGGTGTTGTGGCCGAAGGTTCGTAAGTAATATGTACTGGAATGTGTATCAGAAAAATGACTGAGACCTCCGGTAGAGGAGTGTAAACTGGCTTCACTGCGCGAGTCCCCATCAAACGCAGCATCCGACCCTCCATCCGCAGGAGCTCCAGAAGGATCCAAAAAGTTCACTGCTCGAAAGCGACCCCTGGTTTCCTCCGCACCTGCTACTGCGCTTCCTTCCGCCGCTTTTCCGGACCGCGCTGCCGGAGGAGTTTTCTGAGTTGCTCTTGCAGCCGCAGCTGCTGCCGCTTCTGCCACGGGATCCACCTGAAACCGACTCGGCCCTGATCCGGTGGTCTTTAGTGTCGGCTTCTGTCCGGCCGGAGGTGAGGAGGGTGGACCCGACATGCTGATCCAAGCTGAATGGGATTTAGTCCCGTTGTGCGCTCGGCTGAATGTGCAAACCCTCGAAGACGTAACTCATTGGCTCGTGACCGACACTTTTCTACAGGAGGAGAGTCCAAACCGCTCAGAACACTGCTGTCTGTGATATCTAGAGGTGGCTATCTACTTCAACTTTACCATAAAAATACATAAGCCTAGCATACATTTCCATTATATTTCGTTTTTTTTCATCCTTATAATTAGGTTTTCAATTACCAACCCATTCAAAGAACAATCAAATAAGTCCGTCTGTTTACACATTTTATTTTATTTGAACATTTTTAACATTTCCTTATGTTGTAATTTTGTGTTGTGATTTTACCTTAAACATATATTCATATAAAATATTCCATATAATACATTATGCATTACTTTAATATGTGGTATAAAATTGTGTAATACACCTGTAAATTAAATGAAAAGTGGATTAACAGCATCAAATTAACATTTAGACTTAAAGTAAAATGGTTGTCGTTCAGAAATCAAACCTTCAACAAGCATGTTACAATTGTATTAATTGCAGTCCAGAGGAAAACAATTGTTTTCTGTACAGAGGAAAGATGTCATGAATGCACATTACCATAACCCACAACACTCCCTTTCATTCTTGGCCTTTTTGTAATGCAGGCTGAAAAGGATCCTTAACAGATATCTCCCATGTGCAGATTATGACATTACTCAGTTGTTTCATGACTTACTGTAGTGTCAGTTTGCTTGTATGAAACATATGTACAAATGTTTGTGTGTGTGTGTGTGTGTGTGTATAAGAGAGAGAGAGGGACAGAGAGAGAGAGAGGTTTCAGGTGATATTTCGTAATGTTGTTGTAAACTTTTTTAATGTTCTTTTCTCTATTATCAGAAATGCAAATGTCCTTTGCCAAGGGAAATGACACAACCTCATTCAGTGGCACACAATACATTTTTGACTTGTAGCTGATAAAAGTTTGGATGGAACTTTTTATCTTTGGTTCAGAGTGCACAACGTCATTTCCACTGGCTGACGTTTCAATGATTTTCTAAAACATTTGTTGACAAACTGGAGATCATCTGGATATTTTTGGTACCTTTTGTGGATTCTGCCTTTGTACCAAATCAAGTTTACAATCACCTCACAGCAATATTCAGATTTGACCTTATTATTTTCCCTAAATTGGACTATGTTGCAAGTCTCACATGCAGGAATTAAGTTTACTTCTTATCATTTCAAGTCTTTTTTAAATCTGGAAACAGCTCTGTTTTAATATTAGAATCAATATTTAGCACACAAGGGTGAAATGCAAAACATAATACTTGAATTTTATTTTATGTTTTTTTATTACGGAAGCTGCGTTTTAATGAAATAGGAATGAGTTGTGAGCATGTGTTTTTGTTTAGCCAAAATAATGTGTATCATCAATATACACTGCACTGTGTACAATTGAATATTTCATGTATCAAAAGAAATAGTATGAAACAAGTAAAACATTAAATTCAAGCACTTTTGTAAGTCACTCTGGATTAGGGCGTCTGTTAAATACAGTAAATATAAATATCAGTTTTAAAGCGGAGTTGGTTCTAGTCAGCTCTAAAGACTGAAGTTCAATCACTATTGCGTTAAACTCTGAACTGATGTCCAGATTATTTATAACAACATATGTTATGGTCTTGTTGCAGCATTGCTCCTATTAACCTTCATGTATTGAACCGCTACCCTACTGCAATGTTTCTCAATGCAATTTTGGATATATTGTTGCTTATGTGAATCCAGGGCCTCCAGGTCCTCAGCAGAACATCAGTATAATAATAACAATGCTGTCCCCACCACATGTCACAGTTGGGATAGTATAAAGTTGTTAGCACTAAAGCCTGTACAGCACAAGCACAGACAAAGCACTGTGCGAGTCTGCCAAAATTACTTGTCCACAGAATATTTTGCCAGAAGCATATACCTTAATCCTTCTATTTTCCTAGCATCTTATAATCTGATTAACAACTTGTGTTAAAATAACCAACATCAAAATAAAACTAGATGGAAAATGAAAAACAACTTGAATGAAAAGTTGAATCTTTAAAAAATACATACATTACGAATGTTTTAATGATTTTGCTCACATTTTATATATAGGGTGAGTCAAAAGGCAAAGGACACATTGTGTGCTGCGTCGTGGACTTTTCGCAAAGGCTGCAAAAGCTTTATTGAGGTTTCTTCATCGGTAGAGTTCTCTTTCAACTACTACATGGCAATTGGTGGGATTTCTGGGTGTCAATTCAATTTCTTCAGTTACCTTTGATGAACAACAAAAGTTTTAAACTTTCCTTGTTGATAACTTTTGAACCACAAGTGATATTGCAAATAGTGACAAATTGTGGCAGTAAATTTATGAGACAGTTTTGGTCTTCTTTGCTACATGACCTTCCCATTGGAAAAACATTATACCGACTGCCATTGCATGACCCCGCTGTTATGAACCGACCCTGTAGCCTCAGCAAAGTGAGTAAAATTTCATTTTATTCTCTTGCTCTGGGCTATTGGCTTTTTTTCTGATGTGAAAGCCGCTGACTGTCTGGTTGGGTTTTGGTTTGTTTTGGCTAACGCAGTGCCTGCTTTGTGAGCTGCCGGCTATGCGGTTTATTGGGCTATTTTTGCCTACGTTGTTTATCTGAAATCCACTCTTGTAATTGATGGGTTAGTTGGCAGCCAATGCTATTTGTTTATACTACTTCTGACCTTCAGCGTCTAAGCACGTTCTACCGGCTTGCTGCTCCAGTTTACAGCCATTGATGCTCCCTTGGAATTGTTTGACGGCTACGTTACATCCATCGCATTCTATAGCCATATCTGATCATGATTTAATTAAGGCTGAGTTCTTGCTACCCATGCCTAAATCTCGTCCTAAAACCGTGATTTCTCATCGTAATGTCAATTTTGTTGATCCTATATCACTGTCTAACCTTCTTGACAAATCTATGCTCAATGCCTTCTATGCTTTACAATCTGCTGATAATGCTGTTGAATTCTATAATCAACTACTTAAAATTAGTCTTGACACCTTGACCCAGTCAAAACCCAGTCAGTGCCCTCATCCCATAAGTCTCCCTGCTTACTCCAGCTCTACACTGTATGAAAACTGTTGGTAGGCAGCTTTAGCGATTGTCCAGGTAATCTGGACTTCAGGTCGACAATTTAGCATACCTTGACCACCAATTCTCCAATTATAAAATGGCACTAAACACTGCACATTCATCTTATTATGTGGATGTTGTTGAGAGTGCTGGATGCAAACCTAAATCTCTGTTTTCAGTTGTATACCAGCTCCTTTGCCCACCGCCGTTCCGAACTGATTGCATCATCTGATCTGTGCAAAGGTTTATTTAGGTTTTTGATGACAAGGTGTCAACCATTTATGAAAACATTCTCTTTCTCCCATTGTTGAAAATAAATCTTCATCAAACCAGCTCTTATCTTTCTCTCTGGAAAATTCTGCCAGTATCATTAAAATCATAAACAAATCAAATTCTTCTTACTCTCAGCTTGATCCTGTTCCTACCTTGCTCATAAACCATTGTGTATCTGTTCTATCTGACCCTGTCTGCCAGATGATAAATCTGTCACTCTTCTTTCAATGTTCCAGTTCTACTGAAAACTGCCACTATTACTCTGGTTATTAAGAAACAAGAATTGGACAAATCCATCCTGAGCTACTTCTGGCCGATTTATATTCTGCCGTATGTGTCGAAAGTACCTGAAAATGTGGTGTCCGCTCAGCTTATGGAATTTAAGTCCTCAAATGACCTATTCGAAAAATTTCAAAATCTATTTTCCGTCCTAAGCATAGCACCGATGCTATGCTTCTTTATGATTTTTTATGCATAGTCAATCATTAGCTATTAGCTGATGATTCAGGCTGAGCTTCAATTTTGTTATTCCTTGATCTAGCTGCTGCTTTTGACATGGTAAACCATAGCATTCTTCTCGATCGGCTTGCTGGGATTAATATTGTGGGGTCTGTACTTTGCTGGTTCCACTCATATCGGACCAATAAGCACCATTTCATATATATTGGTAAACATGTTTCCAATACTGTTCCAATGAAGCATGCTGTCCCTCAGGGTTATGTTCTCGGTCCTCTTCTCTTTATTATCTACATTCTTCCTCTTTACAAGATCCTTCATAGTTTCAATCTAAAATTGTTATGCTGATGACACCTAGGTATTTCTGAGTTTTATGCAGTCGGATCCCTTTCCACCCAATAACCTAACCAAATGCATTGTGAAATTAAATTCCTGGCTCAGTTCTAATTTTCTATTACTGAATACACAGACAACTAAGTTTATTATAGTTGGCTCTAAAAACTATCCCAGTTTTCCAATTCCACTTTCTCCATAAATGATATAACAATCCCACCTTCAGCTACTGTTCGCAATCTCGGTGTTTTGTTCGACCTGGTACTCTGTTTTGAACCGCATATCAAATCTCAAGCTAAATCTGTTTTTTTTATTTCACCTTCATAACATCTCTCGTATCCGCCCCCTACTATCGAGTACGACTGCGGAGACACCGATTCATGCCTTTGTGATCTCTCAACTTGACTACTACAACTCATTACTGTATGGGCTACCATCAAAGTCATTGCAATACCTTCAAATAGTACAAAATTCTGCTGCTAGGATTCTAACTAGCACAAAAAGTTCGAACACATCACCCCTGTTTTAAAGCAGCTCCATTGGCTGCCGATTAAGACGCGTATCGGTTACAAGATCTTTCTTTTTACTTTCAATGCACTGCATGGCCTGGGTCCTGTACAATCCATCCCATAGCCTCAGATCGTCTGATGCCAGACTACTGGCAGTTCTGAGGTTTAGACTGAGCACAGTTGGGGTAGCTCGTTCAGTGTGCTGCCCTGAAACTCTTTACCATTTGCTCTGCGCTTTGCCACTTCTCTAAAACAAGTGTTCTAGCTATACTTTTCCTCTTCTTAAACATATGATTGTGTGTAATGTAATTGTTGTGTTTGATCGTCTTGTAAAGCGACCTTGCTTTGGTTACCATTACTTTGGTCCCAGCTCTCTGCAGGTCATTCGTCAGGTCCCTCTGTTTAGTTCTGTGATTTTTTGCTCACCATTCCCATGACCATTTTGACCCCACAGGATGAGATTTTGCATGGCGTCCCAGATTGAGGGAAATTGTCAATGGTTTTGTATGTCTTCCATTTTCTTACAATTGCTTCCAGAGTTGGTTTATTCTCACCAATCTGCTTGCCTATTGTAGATTCACTCTTCCAAGTCTGGTGCAGGTCTACAATTTTTTTCCTCATGTCCTTCGTCAGCTCTTTTGTCTTGGCCATGGTTGAGTTTGGAGTCTGACTGTTTGAGGCTGTGGACAGGTGTCTTTTATACAGAAATCTTGCTGGTTTGTGGGTGACTTATTTTCCACCATCATTTATAAATAAATTCTTTAAAAATCCGACACTGTGATTTCCTGGTTTATTTTCTCATTTTGTCTCTCATAGTTGAAGTGTACCTATGATAAAAATTACAGACCTCTCTCTATCTCGAACGCACAAGCAGTGGCTGACTAAATACTTTTTGGCGACACTGTATGCATGTATGCATGTATATACATGCTGTTTCAACGTACAAATTTAGAAGAAGATTTTACTGTTCATTTAAATTAGCAGCAAACAATGCAAATACAATACTGCAGTAACATTACCTTTATATAACTGTAATAATTAAACACACATTATATCAATATATCAATGGTGAACTAACAATGATCTTAAAAACACCAAGCTTGTGTGGTATAAGTAATTGTTTTTTGAGTCCAAAGTAATAGGCATAATAAATACTATTTTTGTTAATCAATTAAATTCTTTAAATTCTTTACAAAATTTTAATTTGAGCTTATTGGCCTAATCTTTAATACCAAAGATTCAGTGTTCAATTTAACAGGCATCTGACATATGTTTTATGTAAAAATGTACAGTGTGTGAGCAAGAAATAGCTTATAGCCTTTTAAAATAAAATGCTATCACATTGCAGTCATTGTAACTTGTCATGTTCATGTATCTGTGTCATGTTGGATTTCTTTACTGTCATCTGTCATTGCAAGTAACTGTTTCCCTTTATCCGGTTTCCTTCAGTAGTCTCTGTATGCTCCTTTCAATCTGCAATGTACAGAAGGTGTACTTACATCACTCAGTGTTTACAGAGGTATATTTTACTTTTACTCAAAATAAATACTACAACGAATAACCACTGTTGTTCATTACTAACATTGTTATTCACTGTTTTTAATCTACTGAAATAGAGCAACAATTAAGCATTTCAACTTTGTGACCTTTAAGTAAGATTAAAAATAATAATGCATTTTATTTATAGGAGCATTTCAAAACACTTAAAGACACCTTACATTTTACAGCAGTTTAAGACAGAAATAGACATTTTGATAGCTTTAAAAACAAGCGATTCCAGTTGTAGTAAGGTCTATGTTTTATCGATACTTCCAATAAGTTTACTTAACGGTGTAAAGGTATTTAAAGATATAAAGGGTATTTAAAGATTTAATGTTTGTTTACGACAAACATGAATATGGTACTAATGATGGAAATTTCAACAGCTTTACCTTTTCCAGCTTCTTAAGGTTCATGGACAAAGCAGAGCAGAAACTGGAAGAGTCCTCAGCATGTACACCCCTATATTCAGCTCTACAATTGAATGTTTTAATCACAGTGGTTTTGAAAATACCTTAACAGTAGTTGCAGAAATTGTATTAAGTGGAATTTATTTGACCTTACCCATTATATGAAAACTCAGCCATAGAACCCAGTGAGACTAGCCTCTGTTCCAGAGATATTATCTTGAAAGCCATGTAACAGGATGACAAGAGTAAAATGCAGACCCTGTAAGAGGACCAAAACAAAATAATCAGCCAAGTGCAAAATCTTCTTTTACATTATATGTCAAAATCTTAGATAGTTATTTATATGCAGATCATGAAAGCAGAGGCTATTTAGTGATAAACATGATAGACTCACAGAAATAAGTACACCATCAAAAGAATGTTGAGTGAATTTGGTCTTATTGATTTAGCATCATCCACATTCCATTTGTGTTCTTAAGAATGGACAAAAACACGTCTCAGCAAAGCATTCCATTTGGCCTAATCTAACTAAACAGCACTACTGTACTTGTATTACTTGCTTGCTGTGGTCGAGGGTCTGATATGCTCTCTTGTTTCACCACATTCATAAAAACTTTGCATTGTTTAGGATACTCTGCATACAAGTAAAAATTGCTGAAGCTGTTACAAAGTCATTTACAGATATAATTCACTTTAGTTAGTTCGTTTATGGATATTAATCCTGAACTACCTGAGATTTTCTCATATTCTGGTGAATCTGGAGAGTCTGAGCTACTGCTGTCTCCCATTGTTTGTCCTCTTTGAACCACTGGAGCATCCAGATCAGAAATGTCAGCTGAAAAATTCTGCCATTAACAAAAACACAACTTAACATGATTTTTGCATTGAACAATAAAAGAGTTACATTTCATAAACATATTCTAAAAAGCATATACCATAGTATGTGTGGAAGGTGTCTTTTTGTATTTTCTCTGTGCTGGGGAAAGAATAGGACTATTTCCCAGACACTTGTCCTGTAACCAGGTCGGTACAGGCAGAGTTACACACATAACAGATTAAAGATTACGCTTAAGAATGAAATACCTTTTAAGTGTTTTCTACAGTTCAGTACTCACATCCAAATGAGAGCACACTGTCATCAACAACTTGTACGTTGTATCGCGGGACAAGAATGACACAAATCCATACTGCAAAATGATTAAATCCTTAGTAAATAATTTTGCTTAAAATTTGTTCAATAGTTAAACAAAGCCAACCTTACCCTTTCTTGTGCTGTAGTGATGATCAAGGCATTTGGAACTAACATTGCAGTTTTTGTTTTCTTTATAACTGTTACAGATGTCACTGGGATAGCAATCTGAAATCAGACCAGTTAAAAATAGACTTGTTTAAAATGTAAACAAATAAACTACAACTGCAACTAAAACATGACACTTAATGTGATACAAAATAAGTAAGAAAGACTACACAAGATCAGTGCAAAGTTCAGGCAAACCATAAGATTGAATACAAAATATATGCACAATATATGCAAAATATACTTTTATTCTGTCTATTACGCACAAAATAATAATATTAATTGTAAGAAGATTTACTCATTAGAAAAAGTGTAAATATGATTTTTTACAGTTGCTTTGCTTAGCTGTAAAGCTGTACCTTGATGTCTTTGCCAAAAACTTTGGAATGAAAACAGATCCAGTTGTCAGAGACAAAAAATCTCCCTTGGTACAGCATATCTTTCTGTAAAGCACATGTATAACCTATAAAAAATATAAGTTAGATATTGCTTGTCTGAAAACAACAACGTATAAGTCCTGAAACTAGACTGGTAACATGGGAAACATAAAAATTGAGCAAGTATTTCAAAATGCAGTAGTTATTCATTACTAGTACTGGTTGCTTACTTTGTTTCAGCTGCTCAGTCTCACTGATCTCTTTGAAAATTTTGTGATATTGGGAATTTGTCCAAGCAAACTGAAATATTGGATGAGAACACTTAGTTTGATTATCGCCAACCAACATATCTGATTTTATGTAAAAGCAAGAACAACATGCAAAGTTATGTTAAAATTAAATTAAAACATATTTCTCCCGCATTTAAATTTTCTGCAGTTACGAATTCAAAATCACTTACATAAGAGGATTGATTGAGCTTTTTCCTTTCATTTTTTGATTCATTATCACTTTGGACCTGAGCCAGTAAGGAGGGATCAAATGTTTTAGATCTGAAAAAAGTAAGAAAATACTATTAAGTGTTTTGTAATCATGAAATGTAATGGTTGTATTTGTGAGCATGCAATTTGTGCCAATTTCAATAAAGAATTTTTACCTAATTAGTGTTGATTTTCCACTCTTTCTGAAAATTTCAGACTCTGCCTCCAGTGACATGTTTTTCATTATTTTTCTTGATCTCTGCCCATGTTCAAGGTCTTGGCTATGAGGGTAGATAAAACAAATACATTAGAATTCTGCATTAAGCACTTTAGCACAAACTTAACATACTGGATAACATAAACGTTGGCTTGTAAAAGTTTGGGCACTTCTCCAGATGATGGCTGATGTTGTTGTGGTTGTTTTTGGTAATATTTCTTAATTGCTTTAAATGTAACATAATTGACTTTTTGAATTAATTGACTTTTTTTGCATTATTTTGGGTTTAGTGTACACAATACTAAGAAGACTAAAAATATTAAAGAGAGGTTGGATATTATACCAAGAAGGGAAAATAAAAGTGTTTTGTGAAGAAAAGTGGGAAAAGATTCCTAAAGCAGAAATAAAAAGGAATTTTGAACATGCAAAATGTTGCTCCATGTATGTGTTCATGTACCTTACAAAACAAACTATAATATTGTATTACAATTTGCATACTTAAGTTTATTCACTACAGAGGTTGTGATAATTTAGAGAGCCAACTAGACATGTTATTTGACACCTGTGCATACATGCCAAATACTGGAAAAACAATGCAAGAAGGAATATATGCACTTACCAGTGTAACACTTGATCAGTCTGTTGACTAGGTAAAACGGAACATGTTGGTCTGACATTGTTCTTGTTTCTGATAACAGAGTCATCACAAGCTAAAGATTTCTCCATCAGAAATCTGAAATGATTGCCTTGACAAAGTGCTTTTCAAGTACTCCTGTGCTTTTTGTGTCTCTGTCCCAGAAGCAGTTAGTTAATAAGTGATTTGTTTGCCCTCTATGTCTACAAACATTGTTTTTGCTACTGTGGGTAAAGGTTACAAATATTCATATGCTGTAGCACATGTAGAAGCATTGATATATGCAGGGTATATGTAATTTGTATAATGCTATATGACTATTTAACTGTATGAGATGCATACAACCCTGACCATTTATGTGAGTGTAGATTGGTCACATTTACATATCTATGAACAAATTGCCCCTATAAGATTGGAAGGAAGTGTAATTTCATACCATGTGTGGACATCTGGCTACTGTGAATAAATATGTTAGTGATTACAACATTAGAGCGAAGGGATGATTTTATTAGGGAAGGCTGTACAATAGTCATCAAGAGGTACACGACGCAAAAGTAGCCTCTGAGAGTCTTTCTTAAGAAAGTGGGAAAGCAAATTTACACCCTCTCGTGGTAGACCCAGCATCTAATCAGACCACCAATGTAATCGTTTACATATCTGCCTGAGACATAACTGCATGCTGAGTTTTTCAACAATTTGAAAAGCTACCTGTGTCCCTACCAACCATGTTGCAGGAGATGTTGAGAGTCATCTAATTAATGAACTAAATCAATTCATATAATATAGAATACATAAATATATAATACATAATATAGACTATAGAATAGGATTGAGGTCTCTAGGTCTTTTTTGGTGGCATGGAATCCTTAGTCAACAGAGGGAGGGAACGGCGAGTCCCTGGATCCTGTGTTGTGGTCTGAGTAAAGGCATGAGGACTACATTCGCAACGATTTTTGTAGTCCAAAAGTCCTGCTGTTTATTTACTTGTGCGAAACATAGCCAATGCATTTTAGAATTACAAAACAGAGAATTCAAGGGCATTGGGTTTTAGGGGTAAACGGATTGAACTAAATGTTTCTGGTAACTGTTGATCAGTCCTGCACATGCTTGGAGGAATTATATCCCATTCCTCCTAGTCTTCTGTACAGAACAGTTTAATCTCTGGGATATTGGTGATTTTCCTCACATGAACTGCTTCCACAACATTTCTATTTAATTTAAGGTATGGACATTGACAAGGCCATTCAAAAACATAAAGTTTAGTTTTATTTAGCTTTTTGTAGAAACACTTGTGTGATTGTGGTATCTGTCTTGCTGCCACTTTACTTTGAGATTCAGTTAATTAAGTTTTAAAGTTACTGTACATAAGTCAAATAAGAAAGTCATGACATTTGCCTTTACTGCTGGTAAAATCCTAATGCATTGTTTCATAAATAATATCAAGCCATTCTCGCCCAGTTTCATGATATTGTTTCTGACTTTGATAGCTCTCTGTGCTATAAACACTATGGTGTGCCCACTCACACATGACTCTAATTTAAGTTAACTGCAAATTCTAGATGTTCAAATTTTTTTCCCACTGACAAATATGTAATATTTGGATAATTTCCCCAATAAATGGTCAGCTACAATGTTTAATGTTTTATTTGTTTAACTGGGTTCTCTTGAACTGTTTTTAAGATCTGTGTGAAAAACTGAGAATGTTTTAGGCTATATATTTAAAGGGAGCAACATAAAAAATGACAAAATATCAAGCACCACTGTAGACCTAGTTAAATATTTTTTATATTTTTGTTAAAATTGTTGCTGTCTGTCTACGTCAATTTTGCTGACTACAAGAGAATTTTGTATTTCAGTGTGCTGAATCCAAAAATCACATTCCTTTCCTCCAATCACATCGGTTTGTTCCACAATACACTGTCTACTCAAAAACTCTTATAATATTACTATTTAAATATGCTGAATACGCAAAAAGAATATGCAATCATATAACTAATAGGAAGACTGCTTATTAAACAAAACTGTGGACATTTTATGGCTATATAATCAACGTGAAGACCAATAGCTTTAACTTTGTTAAGTATGTTTTTCTTGTTTATGTCATCCAACATTTAAAAAGTTCATGGACAGTGCCTAAATGATCCTGATACATTCTGCTGCATTTGTGATGGTTTGACAAGACCAAAACTAAGGACACATATGTCAATCTTGGTACAAAAAACCCTATCATGCATATTTAGGGTTTCAATAACCAGGACAAACCTGAGACAGCGGACTAAAGGTCAAAGAAAAAGTCTCATCTTTAGAGTTCCAATGGTGTGGCGAGCGCTTCAAAACCATTTTGTTAAATGTTTCAACGATGGTGAATTCTTACATTCCAATTTTTCGAAAGACTCAAACAATGAAGATTTAATATCCTCAGAAATTGATGCCAGAATGTGCCAACCATTCACTCAAGCTGTCTTGAATGACTTGGTATGAGATCTTAATTTGCTGAAGTAGTCAAAAGAGTTGCTAGGTTCAAGACTAAAGAAAGCTTTGAGTATCGTAAAAGAGAGAAAGATCTTTCGAAATATTTTCATGTAAACAAGGACCCTGTATACAGCAAGGATAATGACTAGGCAAGAGGCAAGACCATCAATAAAGTTCCAGGCTGGCCATGAGTCTATACATACCGACAGATAGGTAACTGGTTTGCCTGTCTCACTGATTAATTTAGATAGGGAGAGAGTGAAAGGGGAGGGACTGTATGAGCTTAGGTCCGGCTTCCCCGAGAAGGACCTGACTGACTTATTTGACCAGTTTCTATGGAGGATTGGCAGGCAGCCTAAAGGGGGCCGAGATGCATAGGTTTAGCATGAGTGGGGATGGCCAGTGCGGCTAACCAAAGGGGCAGAGGATGACATACAGACAAAACCCACATACCCTAGCTCTTTGTCTTAAGTGTATATCCATACAGATACAATGATCGTGTGTGTGTGTATATATATATATATATATATTTATTTATTTTTTTTTTTTATCAAGCGGTCACTGGCAGCAAACTCCTTTTTATAAGTCTCTTGCTCAATTTACAAAAGAATTGGTGTTACAGTCTTTCTCTCCGTACCTTGCGCCTGGGTGCTACACAATACCAAAGGTACAAAGGGCGCCATTGCATTAAGTGATCCCTGGCAGGTGGCTCTTGTTGGCCCTAATGAGCACAGTGCATGCTGGGCGCTGTAGGCATGTGTGTAGGAATTGTAGTCCTAATCCCTGCACATGTTGCATGCTATCTCCACCCTCTAGTGTTGGACTGTGAAACTGTGTGCTTCCTAATAAACTGGATGGATTTGATTAATGTTACCCAAAATTCAAGCATTGAAAAAACAAGAAGAATTACTTAGAAATGGTAATGCGTCAAGTGATCAGCTGGAAGAGACGCAAACATATAGCACTGGCAATTTCAAACACTGGGGAGTGCTGTGGTTCAAAGTCAGTAGGAGAGGAGCTGCAAAGGGGGAAATACATCCATTTAAAATATTATGTCATATGTAGTGATATACACTCATTGACAAAAAATAAAGCACCCAGATAGAAGATCAAAATTTGGCATGCAGTTATGTTGCAGGCAGATATGTAAATGATTACAGGCATGTCTGGCATAGGTATAAGAAGCACTCACCATCTTAATCCAAAGCTCTAACTGTTTCATGAGTGTCAATTTGAATTTTATAGGTAGGGGAGAATGACTTTGAGGATTAACAAGTGATTCATTCTTAACATTCTTTTCAACAATCTCACATTTCTATCTAGTGAGCCATGCTCTACCTTTGCTTGGGTATCCCAAAGGCACAAGAAGCAAAGATGTTTTGTGTACCGGTAATCGCTTTGCTGTCCAACAAGCATCTATATAACATTCAGGGTGCCACATCCAGTAATGATCATTATATTTGGTTCATTTGGAGAATGATATACAATTTCATAACGAATTTCTTTCATATTTCCTAAGTGAGCAACAGTAAAGGTAGTTAAAGGCTTATTGCCACTGTAAAGTCACACACAATTTAGAAGTTTTTATGCCTGTAATAATTACCATGCAGAAGTAGCAGTCATTAACATGGTTTTGAGGCTCTCGTGATTAAACTGAAACTCCAAAGCTAAGACTTTTTCTCATAGCTAAGACTTTTTAGTCAGATGTCCTGCACACTGGTGGTCCTGTGGTGCCATCACACCACTTGATGTAATTCTTGTGCGTACAAAGTCAGATATATTTGTCTTTTGTTTGGGTGTTGTAAAACAACCACAAATGTAACAGAATATATCAGGATCATTCCAGCACTGTCCATAAAGTATTAGAGTGTGGGATGGCATAGGCAATAGTAAATAGACTTAAATAGAGTAAACTTTGCTGCAACTCCAAGCCTAAAAAAAAATATATATATAGCCATAAAATGCCAATTTAACTGTCTAATAAGCAGTCTTCCTATTTGTTATACCGATTGTATATGCAGAATTTCTGCTTGCGTATTCAGCATGTTATGTTATTGCTATAAGAATTTATGAGTACACAGCATTTTGACGTGAGCATAGGAAATGGATGTGATTTTTTGATTCATTTAGTATACACACTGACCAGTGAGACAGAATCTGAAGATTACAAACCTAAAGTCTCAGCAGTTGTATATTAGCAGAACTTGGATTCAAACTCACAAACTTCCAGTGAGTAGCCCAGAACCTTACAATTTAGCCACCACTGTCTCATGATTATTATCAGGTTCTTCACTGAATATTGGACAGTGGCATAGTGGTCAACCAGTAAGAACTTGTAAGTTTACTAACTAAATCAGCAGAAATCAATGGAATATGGAACTCTTACAGTTCTGATTATGGACTAGCACACAAGCCTCCAAATCACAACATATGCTTCTTGTTAACCCGGAGTAGTGGTTTAATTAAGTTAAACCAGTTATATTTTTACAAATAATTTCTTACTATAATTTGCATAGGGTTTTGTATATCCATGTCCTGTTGTCCTTCAATGTGTAACCACTAGAGGCTGCACTTGCTCTAGAAACTGACACGAGCATACATCATGTGACTGTATGTATCATCAACATGCGTCTCATCTGGTGTAAAACATTAATGATTCATTTCTTACCTGTGTCTGTATGCGATATAGTGTAGTGATTTCTTTACACCGCTGATATCAGGTTTGAAATACTGAATTATTTCATTCATTGTTTACATTGATTCTATTTAAATTGAGACCTTTCTTAGAGTTCTAACTTTTGCATTATGTAAGCTCCTGTTCAAACAAAGCGAGAAGTTTTTGATTGTCATATATTTTTTATCATTATCTTAATGAAAAATGTATATACGTATTAATCAGTAGTGTCGAATTGCGTTCAGTGCATCCTACTGTTGTAGTGTTTTTGCCTTCCTTGTATAAATTTTGACACTTCAGCCACAAATCCAAGTCAACCAAGTAACAAAGTCCATTCCTGTATAATAGGGTGTTAGTCTCTGGCTACCTGAACTGCAGAAGACAGTGTATATGTATATATACAATTTTACTTTCTTAAAACTTCTTAAAATGTTACTAAAAACATTGTCGACATTTTCTTTTAAAATAAACGATGCAGAGAAGTTGTTACCAATCCCTGGTATTTGGTATACAAAAGCACATTAAGCTATGGTAAATATTTTAGAAGGTCTTGCTATATTTGTGCATTTATTAATACATGCCTCTTGTTTATTTATTTTTTATTTCTTTAGTACTTAACATGATGAGTATTGAGATGAGTGCTAAGGATAAGATGGTTGAGCAGTTCCTGGATTATGCATCCAGGGGTGACTTGGTCAAAGTTTCTGCCATTCTCTCTCACTCCAGTCAGCTGCTCAATGAACGTGGCAAAGAAGGATGGACAGCCTTAATGTTTGCAGCGAGAAATGGACACTTTAATGTGGTTAAAGCATTACTGTCAAATGGGTAAGATTATTTTAAAAAAAGGTTTTCCATAATTATTTACATTTTTTAACAGAACTAGATTTGGGCCTTCTGCTAATATTTTGTGCTAGCACTTTAGAGTTTCGGTGTTTAAATCCCACCATTACCGAAAATGTTATATATTGTAAGGTTGTGTTCTACGTCACTCTTTGGATAGTATTAACTCTCAAATGAATAAGTGGGTCAAGTTAATTTTCTCTAATATGTATTTATTTTTTTAACAGATGTAACAAGGACCTTGTAAACAAATCAAACCAAACTGCTCATGACATAGCAAAATTTTGGGGCTACACACACATCGCTACTTTGTTGGCCACAGGTGGAAATGTGAATGTGCATGCAATTCTACCAAGTGTACAATCTGTGGAGCATGACATTTACTTTAGTAGAGAATATCTCAACAGAATGAGTGATAAAAGGACAGATTTAGAATGGCTTTTAGCCAAACAGTCTTCTCCTGAGACTGTGTTCCTTCTCTTTCATAACCTGAACCCTCTTGTCACAACTGGATTGAAACAAGTGAGCAATAACCAGCCTAAATTGAAATTATGTAGACTCAGAAGGGAATCTGTGAATGATCTGCTTCAGAAGAGTGACACAGTGATTATCTTCCTGGGAGTAGAGAAGAAGGACTGTTCACCTTCTTCACTATTGTCAAAGGAAGAGGATGGACTTACTGCATGGTTTGCTCTGGAAACGAAGGAGAATCCCACAGACCTCCTCAAAGTCATGGAATCAAATTGTTTCTTCCCTACAGGTCTAATGCCAAGTCTCCTAATGCTAGATGAGGACGAAGCAGGTGGGAAACCCATTAATAACGCATTAATTATTCTTTGAAATATTGATGTTTTCTTTATGAAGTACAAATCAGTGAATATAACTAACGAACAACAATATATAATATTATATATTATGACCTCAAATTACAAATATGGGAGAAATCAAAAAGTTCAAGTACATTTGTTTTAAGTAAATATATGTCTCATTTTCACATCTTGTTAAAATTATATACCCTTTATTACCAAAGGAAAGAGAACCCACAGATAATAGTAAACAGTGGCTTAAACAACTAAAGGTATGGAACAGTAGTTAAGAAATGCAACTAGACCTGTATTGAATCTGCCAAGGAACCTGTCACTTACTGAGGAAGCTAAAGAGACAAAAGATTTTCCAAACAACACAGTTGGAGATCTGCAAAAGAACGCATTTGTAATTACCAAATCTCTACAATAAGATGCCATTACCATGCATACACATTAACTGGAAGCTGTCAGAACTTTGTTTCATTTAACCAGAAACATGAGCACCTGCAGTATATTTTAAATGGAAATCCAGCTTTCTTTGCTGTAAGCTAGTTATAACTGGAATTTTATTGTACCGTAATAATACAATTTTTAATTATGCTTATATACTGCTCACAAAAATTAGGGGATATTTAATTAGATAACAGGTATTATTATTATTATTTCATAATTTTTGTGTGTAGTATATATTTTAAGGACAACATTGTAGTAAATCATAGAAGGAAATGCAAAATTGATTTGAACAAGTAGTCTCAGACTTTTCCCTGCACTATACATTCAAATCCACTAAAAAATAAATTAATGACCACAGTCTTTCCAGTGCTCTTATTTAAATCCCATTAAAATGAATGCAGTGAGCACATGAGGAAAGTTTACAAAAGAGGATTAAGAACCTTAAAGGATCTGGAGAGATGATTCAGTGCTGCTATGCTGGATAATGGAGGTAGCACGTAGTACTTAATGCAAAGGTGTCAGCAACTGTGCCATGTTTATTAACAGTATTTTTTATACTTTTGCTTCAAATAACTTCCAGCAGATAAATTTTATTTAATTTAAATATTAAGCTAGTATTTTTTATACTTTGAGTGTGAAAATCCAATTAACCCTAAATATATTTTTCATAACCAGTTCACTCATCTTTACCAAGGTGCAATTTATACTGTAGTAGAACACTCTACATGTAGTGTGGTTTTACGCAGGCATAATCGCACAAGCTCGGAGTGTCATTGCATGGCACAGTCGATACAGTTTTTGTCCAACATGTGGTGGTAATACTAAAGTGGATGAAGGAGGTTACAAGAGAACATGCTTGCGAGAGAACTGCAAGAGTCTCCAGGGCATCCACAATACCTGTTATCCAAGAGTTGGTAAGCATCTTTTTACTTTCAAATTTTTACTGCCATCTGTACGAAATCGTGGTTAGATATATTTTATAGATATATTGTTTATGTTTCTTTGTATGTTAGATCCTGTGGTTATCATGCTGGTCCTACATCCAGATGGAAACCAGTGCTTACTAGGAAGAAAGAAGACCTTTCCTCCAAGGATGTTTTCATGCCTTGCTGGGTTCATTGAAGCAGGTAAGTTTCCTAACCAGGATATAGGTTGCCTATTTTATCAGTTCCATGTATTATTTAAAAGCAAAATAGACACTGCCTACAGAATGCTATATACAGCATCGTTATACAGCTATAAATGTTTATCTTCCCAAACTGATCAGTAAATAAAAACTGCTAAAGTGGTACTGATTTGATACTTGGTGTGAACATGTGATGTGTTCCAACCAATCTCTGTTTTTCTGAATTTGTACTTAGACCCAACCCATGTCCTACAATGGATTTATTAATATGGACTGTTGTTATCCATATTGACAATTTATTATATTGTATATAAATTCTATGTTGTTGTTGGGACAGGTGAGACCATTGAGTATGCAGTAAGGAGGGAAGTTTTTGAAGAGAGTGGAGTTACTGTCGGCCCTGTCCAATATGTCTCATGCCAGCCCTGGCCGATGCCTTCCTCACTTATGATCGGATGCTTTGCAGTAGCAATTTCTACAGACATCAAAGTTGACCAGAATGAAATTGAAGAAGCTCACTGGTTTACAAGGCAGCAGGTAAGAACCACTTTAACCATGTGCAATGCTCAAACATAGATTATTAAAATCAGAACACTGAACATAAATAGGACCTACTTGAGAATTATTTACAACATAACTTATCACTTCTTTATGCACTTTTTCTCTTTGTCAACAGTCTTGTCACCCCATGTCAAATTTTGTTTATATTAAAAATAAAAAAGAACCTTTGCAGAAAATATAACACTTCTACAAATTGTAATTAATAAATATTAAAGCAAGACTTTAAAAAATGTAAGGACAACATTAAAGATGGGTAGCACGGTGGTGCAATCCCAAGGTAGAGCAGCCTGGGTCCTCCCTGTGTCTGCGTGGGTTTAATCCAGGTACTCTGGTTTCCTCCCACAGTCCAGAGACATGAGTGTTTAGGTTAATTGGTGTCTCTAAAGTGGTCCTTAGTGTGTGACTGTGTGCATGACTGTGTGTGTGCCCTACGATAGATTGTTGTCCTATCTAGGATTGTTCCTGCCCTTGTGCCCAGAGTTGCCGGGTGGGCACCGGCTGGTCCGAGACCACGTGTGGATTAAGCGGAAGATAACAAACGAATGAATGAATGAATGAACGAACATTAAAGATTGGCTTGTGCAAATGTTCTAAACCTTATACCATCCTAACCAAGGGTGTTGAAAGCTGTACCAAGCTTTTTTCTTTTGAGTGCAATGTAAATGGTAATTATTATTGGTCACTTTCTCAAACTATTAATGGGCTAGTAATGAGCTGTTTTTTGTGTTTTTGTAGGTAATAGATGCTCTTGTGAATGGTAATCATGCGGTTTTCACCATGCCTCCAAGACAAGCTATAGCCTATCATCTAGTGAAACACTGGATTGGTATAAACTCAAACCTTTGACCTGACTTTTAAGGTAGTAACCATTCAAGGTCTGGTGTTTCTTCTACTATGCTGATGACTCTTTTGGCTAATATAACTAGATGGTTACTTTAAATCTGTATTTCACATATAATGTACTGTTAGCCAATTAAGGTCATGTCATACAACAGTTAGCTAGCTAGCATAAGTTGGCTACTGAGTGGAGACCTCAAATTTTCTATTTACAAGCTACTGTTTAAACAGGGTGGCTCGATGGGTAACACTGCCACCTCACAATAAGAAGGTCCTGGGTTCAATCATAGGGAGGAGCGGCCTGGATCCTTTCTTTGTTGAGTCTGCATGTCTTTATCGTGTCTGCTTGGGCTTACTCTGGATTCCTCCCACAGTCCAAAGAAATGCATGTTTGGTTCATCAATTACTCTAAATTGTCATTGACTTGAGTGTATATATATGATTAGTGATTATTTGAGATAATCTTGTGTATAGATATAACTTTGTATGTCATTGAAATAGCCTCGGAGTCTGATAGTGAAGATCAAAAACAAACTGTTTAACACTACTATACATTTTTAATTACATTTAAAAGACATTAAATTCCATTTGCTACAAAATAATTAAATAAAAGGTAAAAAAATGACAGGAACTCTAAGAATATTGTGTTAATGTTCAGTTTGTGATATTGGAAATAAAGGTAAATGTAGTGCTTGTACTTAAGAGTCGTACTTATATAGGTTAAATTTAACTTTATTTTGATCACATCATCACAGAGAATTACACCCTTGGTGAACTGGGATGGTGGAGACCAGCACTCATTCTTGGTGCTTAAACTATTAAACAAACCATCCAAGTCTCTTTGGGGATTATGTTTGTTCCATGCAGTCTCATTTTCTTTTGCTGATGATATTAATTGTTTACAAATGTCAGTAGTCTTCATAAGCAAACAAAATAACAGTGTTCTGCTACAGTTAAAGGATTTATGTGGATTTTATGCGCTGCATAACTTAACACCTTTTCAAGCTTTTGGAGTCAACTGAGGCTCATCTTAGAAGGGAAAAATCCTGACCGCCATTACAGGATTGGGTAATGAATTACAATACATTAAAGCTCAGGAATAAAGCCTGAGTATGGGACTGGATATTGGATTTTTTAAAGCCCGCTATCTGATACAGACTCTTATTGACAGCATTATCTATTGAAACTAGCAATTTCACTCTGAATAAATGTAACTGATAAATAACAAGAAATACTGTTTCTGTTCCATTACAGAGGTACACATGCTAATGTGCCCCACGAAATGTGCCCTATGAAAAGAAGTATAGTCTTACTGTATTTCTTTATTTGGAGTCAAAGCAAAACTCAGATGCTTCTTACTTTTATTATACTGAATTATGCATCCCATTATGGGCAGCAATGTGGCCTTGTAGCCTAGTACCTGGCCAGGATTAAGGATATATGGAGTCTGCATGTTCTCCCCTGTCTGTGCAGGGTTCCTACTATCCAAGGACATGCATTAGAGCAACTTGTTTCTCTAAAGTTTTCTAGTGCGTGTTTGTGCCATGTGATTAAATGGCATCTGGTCTGAATTTGGTTTCTGCTTTTGTTCCCTGTGCTGCCAGTTAGGCCCCAGCCTCCAACAACCCTAAATCTTTAAATTAGCATATGAACATGCAGAAATGTGTTTGTATTAAATAAAGAGAACAACAGCAGATAAACATGTACAAAAATGTAAGTCATTTAGAAGTGGGACCAGCTTAAACTTTATAGTCATGCAATAGCATTCCCAAAAACATTTTATTTAAAATGGGCCATTATCAAAAATCTGCCATAGAAAACTGTACATTTGTACCCAGGGGTGGAGCTTACGTTGGATAATAAAACAATATAAATACACTGGATAAGATTTCAGGCTTTTCAAAGGTGTAATGGTCAGTACTTTAGACCTTATTCATTAACTATGCCTATTTATTTTTACATGCTATATTCATTATGCAGACATACTAATATAGTTGTTGCCTGCTTTGCTTTCATGTAATGTCTTTTTAGCAGATAATATTGGATTCATTAATGTTATAAGTGTCCTACTATACATATCCATAGAACATAAAAAGAATGGTCACAGCTATCATGCTGTACCATCGTTGTAATATGAACTACTAATTTACAACTTAAATATATCACCTAGTTTGTGTACAGTTAAAGTGAGTTCCCCAGAGAGCTGGAAATTCTGCTGCAAGAAATGTCCAACATATTCACAGTAGAATAGGTCACAGTACACCCATATCTGTTCTACGTTCCTTCGATAATTGGCATTGCATGTTGGTAGTCTGGCATGTTTAATATTATGGTTGATCTTAGACCAAACCTCTTCAACAGTCTGGGGTGCACAGTTCATCTCACCAATGATCCATTTGGCTCTTTGCTGCAGGTGAAGGCCAAATTTTTCAATGGTTTTGTGAAATTGTCTTGACATAGACTGTGTACATTTGGGTGTTTTGGTCTTTTGTGGAAACACACTCCATGTTCTGTTGCATTTCTTTGGCTCGTTCTCTGATGGGAACTGCCAGCAATCATCTCCTGGTTCTGGGCTTGAGGGCAGTTTTCTTTTACGTGTGTCCGCTTGAGCAGCTATGCAGCTACGCGCTGATCTCTGCAGGACGCCTTCCACGCATTGTGCTGGACTCCATGATATGATCGGAGCATCCTTTGTAGGCTTTATTGGCAAAAACTTGTCGCTGCCAGATGGAAACCATGGTTCGAATACTGGAAGAACACGGCAGCGAAAGTCTTCTAAAGCCCTCTCGGTTATTAACACCACATCATGCGACTTAGTCTGGCTGTTTTTGTAGTGCAAACATACGTCCATTAAGTGCTTGTACAGCTCTCTTCTAAAATCAGAGAAAAATAGTTCGCATTTGCATGCCCGTTCACTTAGTAAAAAAAGTATTGTCAACTAAAATATGTCATCAATATCAAATCTCGTTACACTAATGTTAGCCAGAAAGCTAGCTAACCGTCTTATCAACTCATAAAGCTCATATAATAATACACGAACCTTTCCCCTTACCTTAACTTGAGCACTTACTACGTCTAGTTTCTATGAGCTCCGACATATATGGTGCCTGATAAATATCATAAAGTCTATATAACAAAAAGTGTTACATGTAGTATTTGCAAAATGGACCGGAACGTTCATTTGAGGAGAGAGCATTAGTATAGTTTAACGACAACCGGAAGTGATCTTCTTCTTCTTCTTCTTCTGTAGGTTTTAATTGGCGGTTGACAATAGGTGTGTATTACCGCCAACTACTGGACTGAGGTGTGATCTCATGGGATATTTACTTGCAGTATTAATTAATAAAAAAAAAAAAATAATAATAAAT
>JAVSBV010076246.1:0-10110 GCA_033117975.1 Parotocinclus spilosoma | reverse complement strand
TCTTGTAACATAGGGCATGTTCGTTTAATCGGACCAGCCGGTTATTAGGACCAAAACGATCGCGTCCCGATGTGGTCACATTAACCGAAATCGACTGTATTTTCACAAGAACATTGTACGAATGATACATAAATCCAATGGCCATAAACAATAACAATAGAACAGGCACATACACTTATATTACACATACACTTGTGACAAATATGTAACGGAAACACAATCCTACTTCTTAACTCAGAATTCGAACCGGGATCCCCCTTAGGAGTCTTTTTTTTTTTGTTTAGTTTGACTCAGTTTGTCTTAAAAATTCTCAGGTTGTTATTAAGTGATACGATCAGAATATTGCTGTAATGCTATGATTTTTTTGTATTTATGTTTGGTGTTTATTTTTATGGCATGAGATTCCAAAGACAAATTTCCACATATAATAAAAAATAAATGATTCCTTCAGTTACCCAAAAAAAGCCTATAAACACATCAACCGAGTCTCTGGTCCAAACATGAGCTAACAAGCAAGCAAGCACAAGACTGATAAAGTAAACACACACACACACACACACACACACACACTAAAGACGGACTTCTGCTCTTGACTGACTGACTGTTAAGGAAAACGCGTTGATTATCTGTTCACAGACACAACGTCAAAAGTTCAAGGACAGATTTCTATTTCTTATTATAAATGATTATAATTGTTAGGAGCTCGGTCGTTACAGGACACTGATTGGATGGTCATTAGTGCGTAGGTGTAATTATAAACGCTGTTGTATAAAGTGACAATGTATTGAAAATCATACATTTCTCTTTTGTGTAACCATATTCACTTACATGTTAAAATAACACAAAATAGTTGAATAAATGAAAACATAAATCAAGCGTGACCAAGCAAAATGGTTTATGGTTATTATGGTTATTAATAGGCTACATGACAAATAATTACGGGTCACAATGCATGCAAGAGGTGCCAGAAATATTAGATATTATATATACTATATGGTATTCTTAATTTTTGCTTTTACCTTTGGATCACTTTATTGTCTCAATGTCTTTTTGGCAACTGTATAGGAATTACTTTATTTTAAATTGAGAAAATCCATTAAAGGTAGTTGTGTCCAATTGTTTTACTGGTAGTGTTTTACTGGTAGTGTTTTACTGGTAGCGTTTACACTGGGAAGCATGAACAAAACACAAACGTGCTGTATGCAGGGTGAAACATGCCAGAAGTGGATAAAATCGATATTTTTATTAATTAGTTCATTTTCTTTTCTGCTTAACCTGGTCAGGGAATGCCAGCAATTAGCTGGCATCATAGGGTGCAAGGCAGGACCAACCCTAAGCAGGGGGCCAGTCCATCATTTGGCACATACACTCACACATTTATACACACATACACTTTAGAAATGTCATAATAAGCCTAAAACACACGTCTTTGGACTGCGGGAGGACACAGAAACCGCTCCATCTGAGATTGCATCCATCCATATACAGTATTTTTGTACGTGGCAAATTTTTTGTCAATATAAAAATGATATCCATTACTGACTATGTTAACCTACTAAACTTGCCAATTTCTGCTAGTTTGAAAGAGGTTATGTGCAGTGGAACTGTGCAAATGTCTTAGGCCACCATTACATTTGATTTTGATTATTGTTTCGTTTATTTATTAGAACACAACTAGAAAATACAGGAAATTTAAATTGATTTGAAATCAGATTGTATTCAATTTGACACTACAGTGTAAAGAAGAAGCTTGATCAGAAAATGGCCTTTTTGGAAGGTTAAAAGCCAAGAAACCACCAGGTTTATTATTATTATTATTATGTAGTGGTGAATCCATGTTTGACATTTTTGGGTCCAACCGTCAACATTATGCTCTATATGGTCGTTATAGCATTGAAAAAAAAAAAAAAAACAGATCTAATGACGGTCTAAGATGCCTTCACAAGTACTGTTAAACCATTATGGTTTCCAAAAAGGGTCAACTTGAGGTGAATTGATCAAAATAATTTGTGCAAATTGTAACTCAGGTGTAAAACCAAACATGATTCCGATCTCTAACATGTTATGCAAGCACTTTAGGACTTCCTGCTCTTCTTCTCATTTCCATAAGAACAAGCATATGCACCTCCAGGGACTCCGGCACACGCCACCTCTGCAAAGGTCATGATTCTGCAACCCGGGGGGTAGGGACCGGTCAGAGGTCATTGGACATTGGGATAGAAATCAGAGGGGGTTAGGGGGCACAGATCGAGGTCATTTGCCAAAGGTTGGGGTTTTTGCATAGCACCTGAATTCAGAGACAACGGTTTTTACTGGAACACTTGTGATTATCAATAATGTAGTATTGTTTAAATCAAAAGTAATGACCAAACACTGCTACTATTCGACCCAGTTTATTGTTATTTTGCAATTTAAAAGTGTGCATGGCAATCAAAGTAGCCAAATATGGTCGAGCATAGCTACATATTTATGGAATCTGCTTAGTTTTGTTAATGCATTATAATAAATTAATAAATCAGTAAAAGCTCACATTTGTTTTTACTTTCTCTGAAGTGGACGTTAAAAAAATTTAAATTTAACCAAATATTTAGAACTTTACCAGAGTCACTGCCTAAATCCAAAAAGGGGAACAATTCCATGAGACACATGCTAACAAATCCACATCTGGTTTTATACAAGCACGGATATAAATAAAAATAAGAGCAAAAAAAAAAAGGATGAGCAACGTTTAAAATCTTTCTTCAACAATGAAGCACACCTTTCTTTTGATTTATTCGGATATAAAAAATAAAAGTAATCATAAACATGATACAAATGAGCTGCACAAAAGAATAAAGCACTGAATTTCCACAGTAAAACCACAGAACATTTGCAAATTAGTTGCATAGGTTTTTTTTTATATGAGCTGATTTATTTTACTTTTGTAATTATTTTGGTTTTTACAGAATCGGACAAACCATAAATATAATATAATAAATATGATACTAATATGATAAGTATGATATGAATAAAATAAATGATCAAACGTATGATTATTATAGTATCTCATTGGTCATTGTTTTTTATTTTTTATCTTTATCCCAAACCAAATGCAGATCTTATTTTACCCGAAATGCCTTTTAGTGATATTTTTTTTAAATCACAAAAGTCATTTCTATACTTTCTGTCTCTTGTAATAGTAAAAACGGCTAATGATAATATGATTTTTTTTCACATTTCAAATCTATTTCATATGGTGTTGGATAAAAACATGATCTGGATAGATAGTTATATAGTTTTATGCTTATTTTATTTCTTTCAATAGATTAATTCTATACAGGTTTTTGTGTCACATGCCATTTAATTCGATAATATATTTCTTAATTTTACATCATTAGGGACAATAACAGCTGTGATCAGAACAGAAATCGAAATCTGTTTCCAGATGTTTTTTTTTTTTATTGTTTTTAACTTGTTCTGCTTTTTATTTATTTGCTTTTTAGGTAATGTTTTGTCCTTTACTTTTTCCACATGGGAGGAAGGATGTAGGGTGTAAAAAGAAGAGGACAGAGAGAAAAAAAAATCAATACTTGTCCTGTATGAGGAATGAGAGAGAGAGAGAGAGAGAGAATATGCAGAACGAAAAGGATTTTTGGGGGAAAAGCCGTTCCTTTCTTTTTCTTTTGAATATTTTTGTTGCCCTGCTTTAATCTGGATTCCAAGCGGCTTTGTTCTGCTGGATCCCATGCATGGTAACAGCTACACAACTTGTACTGTCTCCCATACACACAACTTCTGCTGCTGCTCGTACCCGCAATTACAGTCACACATCTGCCTCTCGTGCTCAATCATGGCTACACAACTATTGTGGCTACACAACTTCTGTACCGCACCGCAGTGGATTACGGAACGTTTACGAGGCATGGAGATGAAAATAAAGGATGAGAGAGACTGAGAGAGAAGGACGTAGGTAGGAGGGGTGGTTCGGGGTGGCAGTAATGGTCACTCTTGCCCCACCAGCCCCCTCCATCTCTCGATGGGGCGGCCCAAGAGGGAGTGAGGCAGCACCATCTCTCTCTTTCGCTCCGTTAACTCGGCCTGACAGGAGAGAGGAAGGAGGGAAACGGGGAGGGCCCTCGGCCCACCCTATCCACCAATCCGAGGGTGTTAGAAACCAGCCCGGTGGGTGGAGGGCAGAATCTGGAGCGTCTTCTCTTCTTTCGTTCCTCCTACCTCGTTCCTCCCTCTGGACACCAGTAGCGCCTTCACAAGCTGCCACACCTCTGCTCTTCTCTGCAATGGAACCACGAGGTATTCCACCTCTCCTTACTCCTTCATTTCTTCCTTCTGGGGTTGTTTGGGGCAACTTTTTGGGTCTTTTACATACATTTTCGTCTCCGAGATTGGACTACAGCTTAGAAGCATCTACATTTCTAGCATTTCAGCAAAAGCGCGAGTGCAGAAAAGTTGCATGGTATCGTTTTATGCTGAATTCTTTATGGGCTTTTATTTGAATCTTTGCTATTCAAGAACCGTATCTGATGCAAAATGTGTAGTAGCTCGAATTACTCTTTTTTTTTTTTTTTTTTTAATCCTGGAGAAGAGAACAGCATGTGTACGGTTTGGTGCAGGTGTAGTGATGCCACATGGTGAACTTCAAGCAGTGTGTAGATGTTAGGTCTTAGTCTTCAATGTGTGACAGCCAGCTTTTTGAATTGTTAGTCCAAACAGAGCAGGGCAGGAACTACACCTTAAAAGGTGTCAATGAGCTCAGGGTCTAAGTTCTTAGCTTATGTTGAACAGTTATAGCCAAGCTGTCATAAAATAAACCAATCTGTTCCCTCAGCACATGGTGGGTCAGGCTAGGCAGGGCTCCATGATTACGATACCACATGATCAAGTGCTTGCAAATATATAAATAGAAGCCCTCAGATTGGGTCTGTTTTATTTATTTTGTGTTTGTAGGGGTATTTTGGCAAATATTTTGCCCAATCGAGGTGCAAAAGAGAGGTCTGCAATTTATACAGCCTCCCAACACCTTATCGAATGGTGTGTATTAGCTTAAGATATGTTATATTATTAAGCTAAAGTAGGCTGTTTTGCCCATTTTGGTCGGTTTTATTTCTTTTACGCCACATGGTATGGTTGGTCAGGGTCGGGCAAGGCTCAAAGATACCACATGATACAATTCCTGTAGCTGAGCGCCAAAATCTCAGCCCAATACCCATTATTTTCGGATTCTATTTCAAATGGGTTTTTTTTTTCTTTTGCTAATTTTTGCCACTTCAGAACAGAGCCATGCTAATATTTGGGTTTATGCAGCAACATACAGGATGATGGAAACTATTACTAATCTAATTTTCAGTTTTCCTATAAATGTAAGACCTATTTTGGCCCAAACCATGGGTCTGGTTGTACTCCTTTCCATATGGGCCAAAAAAAATTGGGACTGGATATGGGGGAATATTCATCTGATTTTTCAGATTGTAATGATTTCTAATGATATTTTAGGGTTAAGGGGGTATTTGGGGCAGCTTTTGTTAAGGATTTTGGCTCTTTAGACTGTGTCAAAATCAGTATCTGAATTTAACACTGAATCAGGGGATATTTTATTACGGAATATTTCATTTTGGAATATCCCATCGTTTTTTACGAGCAATATATTTACCCTTAAACTGGTTTGGGCTTTGGGTCTAGCACCACATTCAGGAACGACTGGCTGTGTCTGAGGGAGGGAAGGTTGTGTATGGGTCCTACAACAGCGACCCCTACCCAAGCCTGCAATGGCAGGTTTTCCTTCCAAACTGCTCACATAGCAGGTTACAAACAGAACCTGCTTGCATCTAGCTAGGACACTGGTACAAACTATAGCACTGGAAGAAACCACAGTTCAAAACCATTCTGTTATCCCTGTATATGTCTATGCTACTGACATTAGTTGTTTTATCGCAAATCAGGATCTTCAGCTTAATTCAACAAACAATAGGCCATGATTGAATCATCAAATAATAATTATTTATTGTATTTCTCATCTCATTTAATTCTGATGACTGGCTCACGCAGAGGTTTGACTCTGAATCATAAAATTGATTTCTGATCTGAAGAGCCGGTTGTGGCTGGCGGAATGAAATCACTCTAAGACGCGTATGGATCAGAATTTCTCGGTACAGGTGCAGTGACCAATGATTGGATCATTGGATTTTGGGGCTTTATTTCCTTACCCATTTTGACGCCATTTCTGTTCTGGGCTATTTTCTGTTGCAACAATGTGAAATGTGAAGAAACATAATACATTTGTTTCATGTAATATCTTATTTTCAGTGGCCAAATTTGGCCCAAACGTTTCTGAAATGCTCAGTGACATGTGCGGGTGACATTTCTGGGATTGGAATTGCTGATGCCACATGGCACGTTTCTATAAGTATAAGTATAGTTCACTAAACTGTGTAATGTACATCTAATCTCTATCATTTCTATTTCATTTCATTTTTATAAACCTTGTATGACCAAGGGCCTTTAAAAATTCTGGACTGAAATGCAGGTCATTTTGTACCCTTTCCACATGCTATCAGGGATGGGCTTTGCTCACTGCACTGTGATGACACACGCTGATCTTTACGGGTGCAAAACCTCAAAACAAAATTGTGATTCTACAGTGTGGAGGGGATATCTATGAGTTGAATCTAATTTAAACTAAACTAATCTAATCTAATCAAGCTGGCTGTCTTATTCATGTTGGCTGTATTGCCAAGGTCTGAACTCTATGCAGCCGAGTCTAAACACGACTCAACGTTGTGAGTTCTGTTATATTCTAATTTTATGTACTTGCACCTTTGAACTCATTCTGCAAGCTGCAGGACTGAACCATTCAGAGAGCAGCACTGAAGGTAGAGTGATGAAAATTCACATACAATACAATAAAAACATATTTGTAACTAAGTAAAGGTGTTTTTGGGGACCCCTTCTCAGCAATTTCAGCCTGAACCATTCTGAGGTTCACAGTTAATATAATATCCATGGAATACAGTCTTTGGTGTCTGAAGTACTGACTTCTAGTACTGACCTATTTTGGCTTTAAGGTTGCTGGAAAACCCCAGGTCAGTCTCGTGAAAATATTTGTGTACCCTGGTCTAATTACATTCGTTAGAAACACTACGGTCTAAGGAACTGATGATTTCATAACAATTTGTGTAAATATAATTTCTGAATTGGCCCAAAATGTAGCACTTTGCTACCTTTATATTTATTATCATTATAACCCTAGTGCTGCACTGTAACCTCCACATTTGGCATGAGAGTGCAGCATTTCTGCATGAGATGTGGGTGTGGCGGTGTCACATGATGAACAAAACCTTTGGATCATAGAAAAGGTCCGGACTGTGCTGAAGTCTGTGTTTTATCCAGCACTGAGCAAACTGTGAATGATCTTATTCCTCAAATCTATTTTTTTTTTTACCCCAAACTCCCATGAGCCATGGGCGTGACATGCGTTAAATTCATGTGCGTTACTGCAGCATGCAAACACAGGCAACCGACTGGGTTGTTGTGCTTCAATTCCAGCTTGGTGAGGCGTTTTGGGCTTCATTTCTTCTCCACTGTAATCTACTTCATGCGTACGAATGTCAGGAAGGGTGTAAATCAATTCTACTAGTGAATATAGAAATATCCTTTCAATATAGCTGCTTCAATAAGTCATAGTGCCTGCTGGAACAAACCCATGTAGCTGCTCGATGGGACACATGAGCAGGTTATGAATTAGAAAGTCACATTTTCAGGCAGGTTACCCATGTTAAATATTCTATATCGTCCCGTACGTATTAAGGAATATCTTACCCAAAACCCCATGACTGTATTATCTAAATAAATTATAATTCTGTTTCTAGTTTTTCTCGTTTTTTCTCAATAGAGCCTGCATATTGGCAGATTTAATCAGAAAATCTGTTTTTGTCTCCGAGTATGTGTACTGAATCAGAACTAAACCTAAAATCTGTATCATATATAGTACTGCACCAAAGATTTGTTGTTTAGGCAATGCTGTAATGGCCATATATATATTCTGAGTTTTTCTACTAGTATACAACTGTAATATACAGGACACATGGATGCAGTATTTAAAAAAAGTCAAGACCAGAATATTGTAGGAGACACTATGGGACGACTTGGACAGAGAAAGAAATAAAAATCAGAAGAATAACTCCGAAATCTTCAGTACAGCCTTAGTGCCAAAGGAGGTCACACTAAATACTGGCTTTTGCCTGCAGAATTTGTTTTGTTCTAAAAAAAAATTTTATTTTATTTTTTTTTGTGCGCATGCTCTGCTTGGATCTTAATAAAAAAAACGGAGAAAAAATTATTAAAATATATGCTCATTATGGTGCTGCTAAAACAACAAATCTAATGGTGGCCTAAGACTTTTACACAGTACTGCACATTGTGTGTGTCTCAATTTTTTTCTAGTTTATTTCAGCTCCAAAATCACAACCCTTCCTCCCGACCCCGAGCAGGACAAGAGCGGGAAAAACGGGATGCTTTGCTTCTTATATCCTTATTATATTTCTTTAATTTAGGACAAAAATATGAGTCATGCTTCCCTGGTTAGTAAAAAAAACCAAAACATTTTTGACAGATTACATTTTTTGTAACATTTCTAATAAAACTATATGTAAACTATATGTTTTACATTTGTTATTGACCGAGGCGTAATCGTAATATGTTGGGGAGAAAATGAAGATTGAGAATTGGGGAGTCTCCCGAATCAGGCTGAGTGTGGAGGACAGATTCATTATTTAGGCAGAGAATTTATATTTAGTACCTTCTAATTGTTGTGCTTTCCAATTCACATAAATTCCACTCTCACTGGCTGTATGTTTTCTCTACATGATTTCAGACCATGAGTTAAAGTTAAGGTAAAGACCCGTTGAGAACAGCGTTGCACACGTGTCCTTCTTTTCAGATGTAAAGTGCGCTCGGCCCCTCTCTGGCCCCGGTATTGATTAGTTAATAGTATTATTTGTGGAGTGTGCCATGCCTTTTTTGGGGCGTGTGTGTTGTGCTTGGTCAACAGAAGGCCCGAGCACTGGTCATCTTTCAGCGTGACGTCCTTTCACATGAAGGTCAGGTTGGGCCCGGGGTTAATAGGTTTTAACCCCCGAGAGGACTGAGGTCAGGCAAGGGAGAGGAAATCAATCGATCGTCCTTAAACGACCTTATACCTCATCAAACATCTCACAAATTCTCCATAATATTTAACAGAGGACGGTTTCTATTGGCGATTCTGCCATGACATTCCAAATGTTTCATTTATGGGTTATGAAAATATCTGGCTACGCTACAGACATTTTGGGAACCCAGCAAGAAATCATTTCGATTACAGACTCTGACAGGACGGGTTATAAACTCAACAGTCCCTGTTCACATACGCACTGTGCCAAATTGGAACCACGCACACATGGAACGTCCTTGGATCGGATATTGGCGTTGAAGTGCCAATCGACGTGGCACTTATTTCTCTGTTTAAGGTGTTACTTAAAGTATTACTCACCTCATTCAATCAGATACAAACTGCTTTCGGATTGGCCTTAATCACATTACAGGTGCACTTTACTGACCAATTATACTGTAGCTTATGGAAACGGGGATAATAATATAGGAAATAAAAATCTGTCTTTTAACTCCAGGTACAACTGGTAACCTCAAGAGCCAGTGAACACTGCAGATCCACGAGCGGAGTTAAAGAGACGATGTCTGCCATACATATTTGGATTAGAAGCCTGGTTCTTTAAACTGGTTCATGTGTTCAGGGAATTTTTGTTGTGTGTAAGTTACTCGTATTTGTAAATTACATTTGTAAGTGTATTTCCTGTCCTATTGTAAATAGTACTTACCCCCACTTATTCCCTCCAATCTACAGTAAAACATACCCCATTATGACCATGTGAAAAAAAGTTTTCTTGAGAGTTTTGAAAATTTATTAAAATTTAAAAAACGAAGAAATCACATTTCCATAAGTATTCCCAGCCTTTGCTTAATACTTTGTAGAACCACCTTTGGCAGGAACTACAGCCTCAAGTCTTTTTGAATATGATGCCACAAGCTTGGCACACCTATCTTTAGGCAGTTATGTCCATTCTT
>JAVSBV010076235.1:0-10111 GCA_033117975.1 Parotocinclus spilosoma | reverse complement strand
AAATATTAATGTTTTGATGTAGAGAGAGAGAGAACGAGAGAGAGATAGAGAGAGAGAGAGAGAGAGAGAGAGAGAAAGAGAGAGACTAGTGAAGATTCGTGAGCAACTACACTTTAGAAACAAGCCCCTAAAACCTGCGACTCACAACTATCAATATTTCTAAGCAACTTTATAGAAAATAATTCCCAAAGTTGCTTAGAATAAGTCGGTCTGGCAACCGTGACATGAATGACAGTCATCCTGCTCCCGTGGATTTGCAGCTAGGCTGCATGATTGGCTGTTGTGGTGACCAGCTGAAAACATTCTTTATGCGGTCCTTTTGCAACAAAAGGTGGACTTTTAAGATATTACTGTTTATAATTATGACATTTTATTGTGTATTTTATCATGTAGCACGTGAAGGTTCCTTTCGAATGTAAAGTGCATTACAAATAAAATGTATTATTATTATTATTATTATTAGAAACAAGCCCCTAAAACCTGCAACCAACAACTACCAGTATTTCTAAACAACCTTATAGAAAACAAATCCCAAAGCTGCGATCTGGCAACCGCGACATGAATGACAGTCCTCCTGCTCTTAAACTCAGACCTCTGCTCGTGGATCTGCAACTCAGCTGCATGATTGGCTGTTGGGGTGACCAGCTGTTTACAGTCAAAATATCCAGATTTAAAATATTTTTTATTTCCTGTTACAATTTATTAGAATTGTTCTTACTTTACAACATGATATTATAATACAAGGCCAATCCCAACACCATTTGGTGCATGCTTTTGTGTAGCTACACATTATATATACACACACCACACATTTTCATAACAAAAGTTGGCTAATAGCCCCCTGCTGTTTTAAATCGAGCAGGTAGAAAGCAATCAAGCCAAGCGAGTATTAATTATAGCCAGCTGTGCCTTCTTGCATTGTCACATTTTACCTTGTTGGTTGGTTCCTGTTCCTGGCTCCTTTTGCTCCTGTTCATTGTTCCTGATTTTCGTACTTAACTCTGTCTTGTGTTGCATAGTCTGTTTGTAGCTTCCTATAATGTGTATTTATGTATTTCTGCAATTGACTGGCAGGAAACAAGCATCAAAAAATCTGCATCAAAACATGTACGCTTTCATAGAAGACCTTTTGTAAGATCTCAGAACTTCTTATTAAGGGTTCAAAGCAATTTTTCCCACTACTAATGCCACTACTTGAGACGGTACTTGATCAGCATGCGCATCCTCTCCTTGCCGGGGTTTTATTCTGAGTAATCAAAATATCACTGGGGCACAAAAGAGGCACTCCCAAAGCGTTTGGTTCATTCTGTGATAAAACATAGATGACTGTCATCAAAACAGCATGAAGGCACAGCTTTCCTTTCTACTTCACACGACGCTGGAGCAGTGATGTCAGTGTTGACATTCCTTGGTTTTGATATTAAATGTCGGGCCAGGGCCTGAAAGAGAAAGAAACGAAACACGTGGTTGTAAAGGAAAGTGGATTAAAGAACAGTCACCTAGAGCGATAAACCTGTCTTTTATCATCCAGAATGAAACGTTCATTAGCATAATCATTATTCGGAGACAGTTTAGCCAATTTGTCTCTGCCTTGACCAAAATAGGAAGGAAAAATACACGAATATGATTAAATACACTAATACAAAAGAAAATATAGTTTGATATACTGTTGAAAACCACATATATTTATTTATAACGCATATCATATATTGTATTTCACAAAAAAGTGAGTACACCCCTCAGATTTGTATCTATTTTAACTGTTCTATTATATCTTTTCATTGAACAACACTGAAGTTATGACACTTTGATACAATGTAAAGTTTTCAGTCTGCAGTTTGTATAACAGTGTAAATGTTATGTGCCTTTAAAATAACAACACACAACCATTAACATCTAAGCCACTGGAAACAAAAGTGAATACACCCCTAAGTGAAAATGGTCTAATTGTGCCCGAATTGAAAATATTTTTTGTGGTCGCCTTAACTCTCTTGTTTATGGAGTTCACTGGAGCTTCACAGATTACCACTGGAATCCTCTTCGACTCCTGCATGGTGACATCACAGAGCTGGTGGACGTTAGAGACCTTGTGCTCCTCCACAGATGCTCAATAGGGTTTAGGTTTGGGGACATGCTTGACCTTTACCCTTAGTTTCTTTAGCATGGCAGTGGGCATCTTTGAGGTGTGTATGGGGTTGTTATTTTGGAATACTGCCCAGCACCCCAGTTTCTGATCGGAGGGGATCATGCTCTTATTCAGTATCACAGTATCCTGTTAGCATTTATGGCCACAGCTGGCAGCACTCATGCAGCCCCAAACCATAACATTCCCACCATCATGCTTAACTGTAGACAAGACACTTATCCTTTGTAGTCCTCACCTGGTTGCCACCATACACTCTTGACATCATCTGAACCAAAAAAAGTTCATCCTGGTCTCATCGGACCACAGGATATGATTCCAGTAATCCATGTTCTTATTCTGCTTGTCTTCAGCAAACTGTTTGTGCTCTTTCTTGTGCATCGTCTTTAGAAGAAGCTTCCTTCTGGAGTAGCAGCCATGCAAACCAGTTTAATACAGTGTGTGGTGATTGGTCTGATCACTGACAGGCTGACCCCCTCCCCTTTAACCTCTGCAGCAATTCTGTCAGAACTCCTATGTCTATTTTCAAAAAGTACAGGCTATGATGCTGAGCATGTGCACTTAACCTCTTTGGTGGACAATTTTTCTCACTTTTGTTGCCAGTGGTTTAAATATTCATGGTTGTATGTTGTTATTTTGAGGGCACAGCAAATTTACACTGTTATACAAACTGTAAAATGAAAAACTTATATTATATTAAAGTGTCATATATTCAGTGTTTTCTGATTAAAGAGAATATAAAAGACATGTGTATACAGTGATATTAAAATATCATTTTGCATTAGCATTAGCTCTAAAATCTCCGGTTTGATCCTGACCCTGGGCCCCATCTGTGTAGAGTTTGAATGTTTTCCACGTGTTTGCTTGGGTTTTCACCTTTCACATCCCAAAGTGAGGTTAACTGATGTTCCTCAGTGTGCGAGCACCCTAATAAACATCAATTGGAATGTTTAAAGAAGTACTGGATATTGCATATATTGATATATTTCCCTATTTTTCTCAATAAAGTCAAAGTTGAAAGTCAAAATTATTTCTATAGTACTTTTTACAATGGAGCATTGTCTCAAAGCAACTTTATAATGTTGTAACTATAAAAGGCCAATCATAAATTGAGGAAGCCTGGGGCAACAGCGGAAAGGACAAACTCCCTGAATACAGATGGCAAAAACATTGGGAGGACCAAGACTCTACAGTAAATATGCAATATTATGAAATGATTTAAGGAATCTGGAGGAATTTCCGTACATATATGATATATAAGGAACTAAGCGGTTAAGGTACTAGATTGTGCACCTGATGGTCCAGGGTTCAAATCCCACCTCTGCCAAGCTTCCACAGTTGTTTCCTTAAGCAAGACCCTTAACCCACAATTGCTTGGATTGTAAGATTGTATTAGTCACTCTGGATAAGGGCATCTGCTAAATGCCTTAAATGTAAATATAAGTGGAAACTGAAGACCCATGATGACGATCCCTCAGCAGCTACTGCATCAAGAGCCACAAAATATTATTTTATCAAACCTTTATCAAGCTTGACAATGCAGAATTACATTCACAAATACCACTTAAAACTGTATTGTGCAAAAAAGAATCCTCATGTTAAGCATGTCCAGAAGCTCCGCCCACTTCTCTGGCCTCTGAAGCATCTAGGATAAAACGTCACCACATGCCACGTTCAAAGTCATTTAAATCACCTTTGTGCCAAATTCTGATGCTTGGGTCATACTTCAGCAGTTCCTTATGGACACAGCAGCTAGTGAAAATGCTTTAATCACTGAGCATTTATGAGGGCACTTAAAAAAAACAAAAAAAAAAACATCAGTAGCATCAATAAATTATTCTTGCAAAATGTCCAACAAAGAAAGTGCCTACGATAGAAAAGTATGTCTGTAGAGTGTAGTTCTGGTATGTGTGCACCATTTTCATTTATCTACCAGTAAGTAAGTTTTATTCTGTATTGATTTGCTGCATAAAATATGTGTTTCTTTTTTATAGGCACTTCTAAAGACAATGTATTTGTTATATTTATTACACTGAAATTGCATGTGTACATTCTATATGAAGGACCTTGTGCAGTAACAGACAGATAGAAAATAAGCAAAGATTGTTTTCCCACTGGTCTTTTTTTAAAATTGATCCTCTCTATAAGCAGATATAAAACCTCTGTACCGTAGCAGTATTACAGATATGGCAGTTCCACAGTCACTGCAGGAGACACCTGAAGCATCACTTAGATATTGTGATGTCTGAAGGTCATATTAAATAAAACAGTATAGTATAGATGGCAGGCCACTCTCAGATAGAAAATATAAAGTTACTAGGAATCCTTTGTTAATTAAGGGGATTTTCAATAAAAAGGATTAGTAAGAAGTATCTGTCCTTCTCAGGAAACCTTTTCAGCCTGATCGTATCTACAGTAAGTCGCAGGCAACCATCAGATTAAAGTAGATTAAGTAATCAATTCAATTCAGTTTTATTTGTATAGCGCTTTTTATAACAGACATTGTCACAAAGCATCTTTACATTGATATATAAACAAGTATCACAAATTGAATTCCCTAATGAGCAATCCAATGGCGACAGTGGACAGGAAAAACCTGAGATTAAGAGGAAGAAACATTGAGAGGAACCAGACTCAGAAGGGAAACCCATCCTTTTTTGGGTAATAAACATAATTAACATTATATAATAAAACATTTAAATGTATTAAGTCTATGTAGAGATGGGAGAGGGAGCATCTTTGGCATGGCTGATCATTCCGTCTGATATCATCTCCCATAGCAGGGTCACCGTTGGAGCGAGAACCTCGAAAAAGAGGAAATGAATTAGACATGCTCTTTGTTGCCATTAACATATGAAGGACTAAAACCACCAGCCCAACCGAGGTTCAGTATCCCTTACATTTTAAGACAGGTTTACAAGAATTCTAAAATAAACACCTGTGAATCAGTTACAAACTACAATGAGATGATCAGAATCTCATATTCCTATCTTTGTTGACACTGAAATGTTGTGGACATTCCTACATATGTTATTCTTATAATACAGAATAAATGAAAATGTAAAAGGGAATTGAAGCGCATTTATTTATTTCATATATTTTCAGCATTTAAACACATTGCTTTTCTTAAAGTGAAACTCATTTTATTATTATATACTCATTACACATTTTTAGTATCTCATGTTCACTCATCTAGTTCTCTGGCATTCACTGACTTTAATAGACTTTGCATCCTTTAGGCCAGACTTTTTTGATTGCTTGTTTCGCGGGAACCGCCGACGATCATTTTTTTTTGTATTTCTTGGATCTACCGCAGCAACAAATGTTGAAAAAAAAAAAAATAATAATAATAATAATTTTTTTTATCTTTTTCCACCCTCTGATGGAGAGCCAACCGCTTTCTTCTGTTCATTTTATTTTTTTCCAGATTCACTTTAATTTAATTGTAGGTTAAAGAAATGTTATTTTAAAAGAAAAAATATTTTTATTTCTTCCTCCTTCTTTGTATTGATTCCACATAGTCCTCAAGAAATTGCAAAGTGCTGAAAAATAACGATTTTTTTCCTCCCTCCTCAGAATATTCTTAAGTAGGGACATCCGAGGAACAAGCAATTTTAAAAGTCTGGCCTTAACACTTTTTTGGAGGGAGTGGATTTGTGGGTGGGGCCAGAGTGGTTAGTTTTATATGAGAGTAAAGCACAAACAGTGCTATTGTTTAATGACATCATATTTTCTGTAACAATTTTTATCACCAGTTCTCACAAGGTTAGTGATATTTTAGTTTGGAGAGGCACAGGAATGTTTTTTGAAATTATAATATAATACGGGAGATTTACGGGAAAATACTAATACGGGAGGACGGCGGGAAAGAGGAGTAAAATACAGTCAGCAAAACGTTATCTTAAACACTGATATTTTTCAGTTCTAAATGTAACAGACTACGGACAAAAAAATTGTTCACAACTCCTGCTTCATGTTTCAAGTCTGCTTTCCTTGTTGGGGGTCTCAGGGAAAGCTGGAGCCAATCCTAATCGTGTTTTATCCCCACTTGTCCAGTGAGGGTTCAAGTTCTGATAGCTAACACCTATAGAGGATGGAGAATCAGTCTATCATTCTGGGCTTGAAAAGCTCCAGCTATCCCTCCCTCAGATTCTGCCAGCTGTGAGCAACAGGCTCCATACCTGCCCGTGTGATGGTCTGGGGTGCCACGACAGTTAATCATCGCCAGTAGCGATACGAGGAACACAAACTACTCAGTAATACGTGCAGGACATCCCGCGGGCCATGTGCGCTTTGCTTCCCATGGCAGGGCTTCCAACTGGTATTGTTCAGTAGGATCATACTCGTCCACAGCAAGTTTCCCAGTAATGTCTCCACCAGATTGCAACACACCCTGCCTGGTTGCCAGATTTATCCCCAATCGACCATTTATGGGACGCCAACTTTAGCAACCTTTGAGTGTGCATGATCTACAGGCTCAAAGGCCAACCATATCTCATCTTGTAACCAGGCTAGGGACGGCCTCTAGGGCACTAGAGCCCCTTTGCACTCCAATATTGTAATCATTACATTCATACACAAATTTTCATTCCATTCCAACAACAGCTTCACTGGGTGTTATTGTTTTGTCAATAAGTGTATAAACAGGAACAATTGACTGCAGTGCTCCTCCATCCAGTACCAAATCTGGTCTGATTATTAAAGTGGTTATGTATTTATTTATTTGAGTTCTTAACGTCACTTATCGGCATCAGTGGCCATCCAGTGACAAGCACAAGGTTAGATCCATACACACGTTCATTCCAAGACCAGTCAAACATACACAAGTCGATGACAATTTAGAGACACCAATTCACCTAACACGCATGTAGTTGGACTGTGGGAGGAAACCGGAGTACCCGGAGTAAACTTACGCAGACAAAGAAAGGACCCAAGCCGCTCCAATCAGGGAATGAACCCGAGACCTTCTTGTTGTGAGGTAAGCGGTGCTACCCCACCGAGCCACCGTGCTGCCCAAGTGGTCATGTAAACTAATCTTACTTCAGACTAAGAGACTAATCAGATTAAGAAATCTGGTTAAAAAAAGAATAAAAAATTAGCTCAACAGTTAGATTTATCAGCATACGTGTTTCCACACTTCATACCAGTCATGCAGAGCTGTTGTGGAAGCAGCTAGCAGAATGGACCAGTAGCCAGGTTCTCTTATTCCAAGAAAGTGCTTTGTGTGTTTGGGCTCGATTTTCAGCTCCCCACTCAATTCATTCTGTAATCACTCCAGCATTTCTTTACATCCGCTCATCAACTTTCATAAATCCCTCTAGTCCTGTCACATTCCTTTGGCTTGGGTAGTTTATTAAGAAAACTGGCAGTGATGCTTTTTGCTCATTCAGATCTTAAACAGTCAACATGACATGAACCGCACCAGTTTTCTGTAGCAGGCTGCACAGTTTACATTTCACCCCGAGAAGTGCATTGAGCGAGAGCAGTGGGACATACCCAGGCTGTAAGGAATACGCAAAGTAAAGCATCTCTTCACACACCATTCCGCTATTTAGAAGGCTTGAGCCGGTGCTTGAGACACTTATTTCGGCCTGATCTGTCAGAAAGAATTTTTTTTTAAATCTGTCCCTTTTGCCTCTGCTTACCGTTGCTGCAATAGAACCATAAACATAGATTTGATACATTTCTAGTCATTACAAGTCCTTCAAAGCAGACTTGATCGATATTAGGGGTGGTGGGAAAAATATTTTAATTTTCGATGCATCACAATTCGGACGTTAATGATTCTGAATGGATTAACAAATGGCAATATTCGTTAATCGAGCACACTTGTATATAAAGATGTAGACCAGTTTCTGTTCTTACACAAGAACATTAGCACTCACTATTTGAGCTCCGTAACGTCAATTCAAGTTCAATGTTCTTGAAGTATCCGTTTTCGCTTTCTTTGTGCCTTTTCGCCGTTGCGTTTCTCTCAGGCTCGCTTTCGTTTCAAAAAGTTTCTCACTTTCGACTTTTAGACCCGATTTGATGAGGGGGCAGGATCTAGGCAATCACTGGCTGCTGGAGTTAAGCCCCGCCCCCACTAGCTCATTCTACAGAGCCCGCTATGTCAGCAAAAGAATGCCACTTTTTTACCCTAATTGAAAAATGGTCAGGAAAAACACACAGCTTCCCCGTGTTTGATGTTTTCTAATATCAGCTAGTTTTAACGATTATGCCTTTTAACAATGAGGCTGAGAGTCAGACTGCTAAACCGCAAAACTTTTTGAAGCGAAAGCGAGACAGAAGCGCAACAGAGAAAAGCCGCAAAGAAAACAGTAACAGATACTTCAAGGATATTTAACTCAAAATAGACAGTTGCGAATAAATATTCTGTTTACAAACCAGTTTTTATTACAAAATGTAAATTCTGATGCCATAGATTTGTTTCATGTTGTCACATGGTAAAGGAAAACCTCCGTATAATTATTAAAAAAAAAAAAAACGATTCGAGATGCATCGATAATCGTTACCCTCTGAATCGTAATCGAATCGAATCGTGAGGTGTCTAGAGATTCCCACCCCTAATTGATGTAGTGAAATTCAGTTAACAGGTCTACATCTTTTTGGAAGAGCCACAGAAACCTGATGCTTGTAAAACTGTACCATGTTACTGCATTACATTATAGGTCAGTATCAGGTGTTACACATTCGGTAAAAATGAGGCTCTAACTTTGTTAAAGTCACTGAGCACAAAAATCGATTTGCTCTAGACCCCAATCACTCCCACTACACATGGCGCTTACGCTCTGTTTTCCATAGGTCTGGTTGCTTATTAGTCGTGTCAGACCTGGCAACCCTGGACTTAAATACAGCACCCATTAAATGGCTACCAAACACTTTTGGGGAAACAAACGCAGTGCGTACTCGCGTAAAGTAAGACATTTAATAATTAATAATTGAATAATTCTGAAATGTTTGGCTAGTGGCAAGTGGAAATTGTAGCAGATAAAACACAAAAACAGATTTTCTGATTACATTACATGCATATAAACGCACTCACTGTCATGAGCTTCAGTCACTGGGGTTTTAATTTATTAGACAAAAATTTAAAGGCCCAATAAAACTCGCATGACAAGGATCAGACCATTTTAATGGACACCTCTAAAACTCAAAGCACCGAACATCAAGAACATAAAGCAAGTCCAGTAGAAATGACAAGCGACATTACAAAAAACATTCTCTAAAACATCAGTGAGTCACTTCTCACCTGTACGTCTTTGCCTCTCTCGGAACAAATTTTGTCGGCTGTTAAGTCACACAGTATCTTCAGGCTATCATTCGTTCAGTCTCTATGATTCTGTTCATCAACACACACTCACAGGTTCAGTTTTACCACAGGGACTGATTCTGCGTCTTTAATCAGGACACGCACACCTCAGTCTGGGTGTTAGCCACGGACACCGGATCGGCCTTCTCCTGTTCAGCCGCCATCTTCTTCTTAAAGAGACGTACGCTAAGCTGCAGCAGCTCCTGATCCACCACTGGAGTGCCGGTGTAGATCTGCTTAGTCGTCCCCTGTATTAAGGACAAAGATCACAGATTAAGCTTGTATTGAGCATACAAATGAATAAACATGCCTCACCTCTCTTTCCAATTTGTATATCATGGTTGGAATGAGCTAAAAAAAAAAAAAAAAAGACTGAACAGCAGTGACCTCAAACATCTAACTACAGCTATTACTGCACAAGGGGTCACAACACATACGGTCAAATCCGGGTAATGGGACCAGCTGCTTATTCAGACCAAATCCTAAAGTACGGAAACAAATCCTATTATATACGTGTAATGTTATTCACTTATTTGGACCAAAATTCCGCTTTATCGGACCAAAAAACAAGTCGCCCCTTAGTCCGTCAAGAGAACGCGTCAGATCACACTGGATAAGTTCTTCAAACGTTGACTGGAATTTAGTAAGAACTTGTT
>JAVSBV010076224.1:0-10111 GCA_033117975.1 Parotocinclus spilosoma | reverse complement strand
CTCCTCTCTCCACGGAGGAACGCTGGAGCTCTGACAGAGTGACCATCGGGTTCTTGGTCACCTCCTTGACCAAGGCCATTTTCCCCCGATCACTCAATTTAGACAGCCGGCCAGCTCTAGAAGGAGTTCTGGTGGTTCCAAACTTCTTCCATTTACGAATAATGGAGGCCACTGTGCTCATTGGGACCTTCAAAGCAGCAAAACATTTTCTGTAACCGTGATTTCTTTGTTTATTATTTTTAAGAAATTTTCAGAACTCTCAAGAAAACTTTTTTCACATGGTCATAATTGGGTATTTTGTGTAGAATTTTGAGGAAAGAAATTAATGTAATACAATTTGGAATAAGGCTGTAACGTAACAAAATGTGGAAAAAGTGAAGTGCTGTGAATACTTTCTGCATGCACTGTATTTGTTTTAGTCCTAAATATCCCTCAGTCTGTGTGTTAACTTAATTTCATGAAGAGTTCCAGTATTTTGACTTGAGTGTAGTATTAGGTAAAGCCACAGAACAGTACCTAATTTAGAGTCTTGCAGAATCCCAGGTCTTTAATGTTTGCTGGAATAAAAACAGCTAAACATACTACTTACAAAAATTAGGGGATACTTCAAAATGAAAAATCCCATATTGAAATATCACCTAATTTTTATGAGAAGTGCAATTGAAACTATTCTATCAGGCCACAGTAATGCATCCGAGACCATGTCCAAATAGTTCCTTATGTTTTTACTAGTGGATATTTACTGTCTGAAATTCAGTACAGCAGTGAGCTGGGACAAGAGTTTCTTAATACTCATGTCTTCAGAAATAACTCAGATTGTCAACAGACCTTTTCTGTTACATGATTAGTCCAAACCCAGTGCATTCAATAGTTAGGAAAGAAAGCTTCCATAGATGGATAGATAGAGCAGAGTATTTATGTCTTTAATTCTGGTTATTAAGATAATATCTAGGGTAATCTACTCTTAGCACTGTGAGTGAGATTCTGTTTTATGTCATATTTATGCAGATATATAAAAAATTCAGTTTAAAACATCACTGTAACTGCATTTCTTGCTGAATTCATTTTTATGCTATTCCCAGAAATCAGGTTTTATAATTCATTAATCACATTTCAGTCACTAGGGAAATAGTTTTTGGCAGGCTCCCTGGAAAAGGACACTTTTGCATGCTGATAAACTGCAGGTCACAAATATGTCTTTTCTCCAGAACCAATTGAGCTAACATGCTGTGTCTGGTTCTGCAACATATTTGTCAAGTAATCTAATATTTTTCATCATGTCAGGATCCTCACAGGAGCACCACAGATCACAAGGTACTATTTGAGTGGTTCGTGGCTTGTTCTCAGCACTGCAGTAACACTGGTGGTCGTGGTGTTTTAGTGTGTGTTTTGCTGGTATGACTCATTCATTCATTGTATACACTATTCGACACATTTACCTTCTTGCTCCACCTTGTAGATGTAAAGTCAGATATATCTGGTCATCTCTTATTGAACAGTTTGTGTAAGTCATCCTTCATCAGTACTCATAGGATGCTGTTTACAGCGTTGGCATTTTTGGTTGGTGGACTATTCATTTTCAGTCCAGCACTGACACTGGGGAGTAGAGGTGGGCGGATCGATCCAAATATTGATAATATCGATACCAACGCTTGTATTGATATTGATCAATACTCGTGTAAAAAGATCGATACTCAAGGTTTTTTTTCTCCCGCACGCACTGACTGCTGCGCACGTGGATTCTACCCTCTGTCAGTGCTGCGCTCAGTGCGCTGTGTCACACCACGGAGCAGCGCACCCTCCCCTAGTACATTTATTCCATTGCAAAGTGTTATCTAAGATAGCTTTAGATAAAGCTTTAAGTATTTTACAACAGGGAATTTATAGAATTAAAGCAACATGTAAGTTCAACAGTGGAAACAAAAGTACATAAGGATTGAAAGATACATAAGAGGTGACTAGAAAAAACATTATGGACAGAACAATTTATCTCCAATGAATATTTGCACAGTTATGAAATGTATAGTGACTTTAAACATAACAGAGGAAAAAAACAACAACACATGGTTACATAAAGGTTAAAGACTTACTATATTATAAGCTTGGCATGAGATTTTGTTTTAGGTTGTTTTTACCTCAAAAAAAGTAAAAAAGGCAAACTGTTTTGTTACTGTTGCATTGTTTCTAAAAAAAAATATTGATTGTTATAATAAAGCATTTTGTTGTCATATACAATGTTTTGCAAAATTCCTTCCCAGGTCTTTTGGATCCTTTGGATCTATGAAGCTTAAATATTAAAAAGTATCGGTATCGGCGATACTAGCCCTGTGTTTACTTGGTATCTCCAGCAGCACTTGCCACCACTTCTTAACTTCTAAGTTATTTAGTTTCTATTAATTGTATTTTACTGGCATAATACACTAAACATAGTGAGTGCACAGGGGCTGATTTGAATGATGACCAGGCTGAGAGTGCAGCACATGTGCCATTCACACTACGCACTCTGTTTTCCTTTTGAATGAGACTGTACCGGGATGTGTGCTACTGGTTTGGGGCCAGGCTGTTCTATGAAGTGATGTTTTTTGTTAGCAGCTTTGTTTGGAATCTCTAGACAGCTGCAGGCCCTCAGCTCTAAAAAATGCTCTGTTTAAGCAATTAGAAATTGAGCAATGATGTATGATGTATGAGGGACAGTATAAGTATTTTACTTATTGTGCAAGCTTTTAAGTACTTTTGTGCAAGCTTTTAAGATTGATTATTATATCCCCCATGTTAATGAATTACTGTAACTAAACATTTCTCTGCCCATCGGCTCGTGAGGAATTTAGCCCATTCCTCCATACAGTGTAATGGTTTAAAGTTAATTTTAGAGCTAGGTAGAGCCAGTTTTACTAAAATTAGTGGTTAATTAAAAAAAAAAATTCTACATTTACTAATAAGGCATCTATGTAATGTTGATTTCATTATTCAAAAAATAAGAGATGTTTCGTTGGAGAATGTTAGAAACTGAGTACATTACTCTTATTTATACTACAAGGTTTGTCCTGAATACCCAGTTTAACCCCAAACTATGCATGATAAGCTTTTAGTACAAAGTCACAAAGATATATTTGTCCTTTGTTTGGGTGTTGCAAAACAACCACAAGTGTAACAGGAAATATCAGGATCATTCCAGCACCGTCCACAAATTATTCAAATGTTGACAAGATATATTCAACAAAAACAGAGTTCAATTTGCTGCGACTTCTAAACCTCCGGAACGACTAAATACTGCTGTTGGTTTTTACGCTGCTTATATAACAATAAAATGGCAATGTCAACAGTTTTAAACTGTTTAATAAGCAGTCTTCCTATTAGTTATACCAACTGCATATTCAGCATTTCTTTCAGCATATTCAGCTTGTCTTTTAATTAATTATTTTCATGCGTATTCAGCATATCTAAAAAATAATGTTACACTATTGCTGTAAGAGTTTGTGTAGACAGAGTTTGGTGGAAAAAACAGACATGACTGGATGAAACAGATGTGACTTTTTGATTCTTCACACTAAAATACATAAAAATAAAATTTTGTAGTCAGCAAAACTGATGTAGACCGGTGTTATTCTCATTGTTGATGCCATCACTGTGCATGATATTAAGTTATACAGCTGTTTGGTCAGTTCTTCAGTTTTCAGGTCAGTTTCAAGCCTAATTTATTGAAAATGGTGATATAACTTTGGTTAAACTGTGAGGCACCTATACTTGTTTAGACAGTTTGTGATCATTCTTGCATAATTAATTCCACTAAATGAAGTGAAAAAGGCTTTTATAGAATAGCTGACATGGCTTTTAATCTGGGTGGTCGTGGGCTTGCCATCTTGTCATCTTGCTATCTTTGTAGCTAAAAAAAAGCTGTATTAGATAATTTAGGAATATAGGGTATTTGTGTAATGTCCTGATGGTCTTGCCCTGAGCTAAGAATTTCTGGAATAGGATTTGGATCCCCATAGTGTTGACCAAGATAAGCAGTTACTTAAGATGAATGAATAAGTGAATCTACTCCAGCAGAGATTAATTACGGAAAATTAAGTGGTCTTAGTGGCCAACTTTGCATTAATTCAAAATAATTAATAAGGTAGTGTTCTCAGGTGAGGGTGTCCTCTTGAGGACAGGTGGAGTCACGAGTGGACATTTGGATTTTGACCTCTGGAGTGTTTTTTTCAATTGTTCTTAATTGCAAGACTACATAACATATGTTCTTGGTGTTCAACTTAATAAACATAATAACGCTTATCGTGGACTATTCATACATTGCCACACGTGCACACACACACACACACACACACACAATGTCTATCTTTCTATCATTGTGGAGACTCTCTAAATTACCACAATATTATATATCTAATTACTGCAACACCTGATCCTACATGTAATCCTAACCTTAACCTCAGTATCCTAAAGCAAATCTTTTGACTCTTGTGGTTTAAAAAAAAAAAATCACAATTTTTGTATTAAAAAGGACAGCTTTCTTTTATTATTTCCACATGGTAAGATGCCATATATTTTTTTTTATTTGTTGGGTACTTTTGGTCAGTACAATGACATATGAAATTGACTCCCACACACATTATTACAGAAACAAAAGAGGGGAATTGTTTCACTACTGGAATGTGTTTTTGTCTTTTTGGGTTGGCATGTGTGATACATTCTGTTCTGCGGCAGTAGCAGACCCTACCAAGATGTTGTGTGAAACAGCTGTACGGCTGTAGCTAATTTAGACCTCATAGTATTCCAGGATTTCAATTTAACAATTGGACCTCGCATATACATATCAAGGACATGCAATATATAATGTTCAAATGACTCTCTTATAAAATTTTAGTTTTTTAACCCATGATGCCAATGTGTTGTTAACGTGCAATACTAGACATCTGACTGGACAGTTTAGTGTGACTGGAAACACTTTTGCTAAATTTACAATAAGCAGTGAAGAAAATTGTTGAAGGAATGGAGGATGTAATGAGGTGTAATATAATCGATTCTTATCATCTGTCAATGGCTGTAAAAGCTCTTAGAGTCCTGTTTGTGTTCCAGTCTATGTGCAGAGTTCATGTTTGCTGTCATCCAAATGTGTGTTTGCTGAGTTTATAGTGAACAGAGGAATGTGGGAACCCTAACAGACACACAGAGCATAAATCTCTCAGTGAGCAAAATGCATGCTACGAAACCCTAGATGTGTCCTTATTGATAATGTTGGACTGTTTTAGAATTTTTAAAACAGTTCAGAATTACTCTAACTTCTTTTGTTACCAAACCTTGGGGTAGTTATTCCACAAATAAGCCCACTTTGAGTATCAATACAACCCAGTATTTAAGCATTTAGCATTAATTAAGGGAAATTATTCACTACTTCTATTCATGTTTAACTTTTCTGTTTTACAGACATAAGTGAAAACAAAGAGTGTAAAACAAACATTACATGAACGTTACTGAACGTTATCTTGAGATAGCAATTAAAAAAGTAATCCACTGTGGTGCATTTAGCTTTTCAAATGTACAGTACATTCTCATTAATGTACACTCAGCATCCCATCTTGAGAGGAAAAACAGACGTTTAGATATTTTTGTAAATTTATTAAAAAAAGAAAAACTGAAATATCAAGTGGTCATAAGTATTCAGGCACTTTGCTGTGACACTCAGATTTAACTCACAAGCTGTCTATTTCTTCTTATCCTTCTTGAGATTCTACTGCTTCATTGGAGTCCAGCTGTGTTTATTTGAACTGATTGGACTTGATTAGGAAAGGCACACACCTGTCTATATAAAACCTTACAGCTCAAAGTGCATGTCAATGCAAATGAGAATCATAAGGTTGAACGAACTGCCCAAGGAGCTCAGAGACAGAATTGTGGCAAGGCACAGATCTGGCCATGGTTACAAAAACAATTCTGCAGCTCTCAAGTTTCCTAAGAGCACAGTGGCCTCCATAATCCTTAAATGGAAGAGGTTTGGGATGACCAGAACTCTTCCTAGACCCTCCTTGTCCAGCCAAACTGAGCAATCATGGGAGAAGAGCCTTGGTGAGAGAGTTAAAGAAGAACCCATAGATCACTGTGGCTGAGCTCCAGAGATGCAGCAGAGAGATGGTAGAAGTTTTTTAAATGTACATTATAATGTAGGCCCTTTGATCAGCTTTTCACACATCCAGTTGATGCTTTTGTCTGTGCCCTGTGTTTCCTTATATAGGCACCAGAAAAAGCAGCATTCACCACATTCACATTAAAAAAATGCCAAAGATCTGTCTTGACAAACATGAAACTTGAAGCAACCATTCATGTACCATGAACCTTGCTTGCTAGCTAGATAACATTGCTAAAAAGCTAATTTGGTATAATGAAACAACAATTATGTCAAAATAATTTTAATATGCATTTCATTAAATTATATTCAATGCAATTTTTTATTCAAAATACCATAAGGATTAAAAACTAAACTAAAAATGTGAGCCTCTTAATGTGAATATTGGTTGTAAAAGGTTCTGTTACCTTTTAATGCCAGTACAGCAATTACTCTAGTGACCAGTCATTCAAATTTTTTTGGAATGGCCTGTCAGGGTAGAAGACAAAATTTCCACATAAAAATCTATTTACCTAACCTTTATTTTGGAACCATGTAATACTGAAGGTACTTGTTATTTTTAAAGTGTATGAAAACTACTGCACAGTCAGTCCTTTTGGATCCGCCCTTTCATCCCTAACGACCAAGTAGGACTTTGGAAGGATCCTTCCTGCCACATTAGTGTGTACTTAGGTGTGGCTTACAGACTCCAACTAATGGCAAGAAACTGTAATTGACCTGTGCTCTGTCATTAGCTTAGGGTTCTTCTAATGACACTGACTGTGGATAAAGGACATCAAAGGTCAGAATGGAATTCCTCCTGAAGTACCAGGTTATTTGACCCTTTGTGTGACACAATCTGCACTACGTAGCCAAGCGCTTTGGAGCCTTACACAGCATTACACTGGAGTTGCTGTAAGAGCTTTCTCTCTACTGAGAAACCCCTTGTTGGCGGGGTTAGCACTGTCACCTCACAGCTCCAGAGATCCTTATTTCGATTTCTGTCTTGGACTTTGGTCTGGTTTGAATGTTCACCCTGTGTCTCCATTGATACTTTCCATTGGTGGTTTTCTTCCATGTTCCAAAGACATGCTTTCCATCATTTGGTGTCTCTAAAGTATCCCAGTGCAAGTGTGTGTGTACTGTCTAGGGATAGTTCCTACCTTGCACCTTGTGCTGCTATGTAGGAGACCTTGAACTGCATTTAGCGAGTGTGGATGACTGAATGAGTTATTTGTCAGTAATTGTCAGTGTAGAGTGCATTGCTGCATATGTGTGATCATATTCCAAAAACTTGGAATTAGAAATTTTGATAAACTTTTAACTGTCAGCCAGCCCAGATAGACTTTCATGTACATAAGCCTGTAGTCAAAATGTTCACTTTTTGTAATAAGTATTTTGACCACAGGTTTGTGCTCCACTTTCTTCTTGCTTTAGAGTGGTGAATTATAGGTTTTCCCTTGGTGCACTAGGCCAACAACATAAACTAAATTTGAAACATGGCTGTGATGTTGGACAAAAAGCCCAGCTCACCTTCCAGTACATGCGCAATACAACATTAATACCAAATAAGAGTATATCAGCAAATTAAAACATGTAACTGATATTATAAACAGAAAACAAACTGAACGTTATGCAGTGATCGCGGTAACGCGTTACTGTAATTTTAACACTTTTTTAAGTAACGCGTAATCTTAACGCGTTACAATTTCCAATCCTGTAATCAGATTAAAGTTACTTATCCAAGTAACTTTGCGTTACTATTTTTTTCATTTTTTAAGTAAAAACATCTATTTTTGTTTTCTTCTTGCGTCTCGGGAAGTGACGTCAGCCTTTACGACAATTAAGTCACGTTTTCAGCATGAGGACAAGTCACGCACTATTTTTAATTTGTTTTAGCAAAAGATGACAACATTAAGGTACTGTGTACTGGCGACAAAGTGCTATCTAGCTTCAAAAACACTACGTCATATTTGATATCTGTATTTTATTATTTTTTTTCAACATATTTTTTTTTCAGGAAATAGGTTTTAAGTTAATCTTTAAATGTCAGGAGATATATTGTTGATTTTACTGTTTAAAATGCACTTTCAATAAATTGAGTACTGGTAAAACTGGTTATAATTTTTATGTTAAGGTGCTAGGGGTGTCGGCAGCTGCTGAATGGAACTATAAAAGTAACTTGTAATCTAACTTAGTTATTTTTAAACTCAAGTAATCAGTAAAGTAACTAAGTTACTTTTTAAAGCAGTAATCAGATTACTTTTTAGCAGTAACTATACCATCACTGGTGTTTTGTGCCAAATAGCTTGTAATTAAGCATTTCTATCTCATATATATATATATAAATATAAACACAGCACATTATTTATATGTACATAAATGTACTTTTTCTCTCAAACATTGCTCACACACACACACACACACACACACACACACACACACACTGGGTCACTTTAGAAACACCAGTTGAATTAATGTTTTTTTATCGAAATGTAGTAGAATACCACTCAGGGACCTCAGAGAAAGTTTGTGGTAGAAGGTCTAAATCTGACATTGCAATATATTTAACTTGTGTTTTTTTATTTGTGGTTTATGAAAACGTGTCTTTACATTCATAAATGCCTTTAATACGTCCGGAAAATTAAAGAAACTCTAGGTTTATACTCTTATATAAACTAGTACTTACAACCTGTATGGAAAGTATTCAGACCCTGCAAAATATTTCACTCTTTGTTTTATTGCAGCCATTTGCTAAAATCAAAAAAGTTTAATTTTCATTTCTCATGTACACTCAGCAGCGACAGAAAAAACAGACATGTAGATTTTTTTTGTAAATTTATTAAAAAAGAAAAACTGAAATATCACATGGTCATAAGTATTCATTACTGTCTATTTCTTCTTATTCTTTTTTAGATGGTTCTACTGCTTCATTGGAGCCCAGCTGTATTTCATTGAACTGATTGGACTTCATTAGAAAAAGCACACCTGTCTATTTAAGACCTCACAGTGCATGTCAATACAAATTAGATTTATGTCAAAATAACTGCCCAAGGAGCTCAGAGACAGAATTGTGGCAAGGCACAGATCTGGCCATGGTTACAAAAAAAAATCTCTGAAGAGCACAGTGGCCTCCATAATCCTTAAATGGAATAAGTTTGGGACGACCAGAACTCTTCCTAGACCTGGCCGTCGAGCCAAAGTGAGCAATCGTGGCAGAAGAGCCTTGGTGAGAGAGGTAAAGAAGAACCCAATGATCACTGTGGCTGAGCTCCAGAGATGCAGTAGTGATATGGGAGAAAGTTCCACAAAGTCAACTATCACTGCAGCCCTCCACCAGTTGGGACTTTATGACAGAGTGGCCTGACAGAGCTGAAAGCCCAAATAGTTTGCCAAAAACACATGAAAGACATCCAGGCTATGGAAAATAAGATTCTCTGGTCTCAACACTTTTTGACGTTAATTCTAAGTGGTATGTGTGGAGAAAACTACTGCATGGTGGTGGCAGAATCATGCTATGGGGGTGTTTTTCAGCTGCAGGTACAGGATGACAAGTTGTAATTGAAGGAAAGATTAATGCGGCCAAGTACAGACATATATTGGAAGAAAAGCTCTTCCAGGGTGCTCAGGACCTCAGACTGGGCCGAAGGTTCACCTTCCAACAAAACAATGACCATAAGCACACAGCTAAAATAACAAAGGAGGGGCTTTGGAACAACTCTGTGACCATTCTTGACTGGCCAGAGCCCTGACCTTGAACATCTCTGGAGAGACCTGAAAATGGCCGTTTACCAACCTTCATCATCCAACCTGATGGAACTTGAAAGGAACTGCAAGGACGAATGGCAGAGAATCCCCAAATCAAGGTGTAAAAAACTTGTCGCACCCAAGAAGACTTATGTCTGTACTAGCTCAAAAGGCTTCTACTAAATACTGAGCAAAGTGTCTGAATACTTATAACCATGTAATATTTAAGTTTTTCTTTTTAAATAAATTGAGATATATATA
>JAVSBV010076213.1:0-10111 GCA_033117975.1 Parotocinclus spilosoma | reverse complement strand
GGCAATCACTTTTTCACACAGGGACATGTAGGTTTGGATTTTTTTCTCCCTTAATAATAAACACCTTCATTTACAAATTGCATTTTGTGTTTACTTGTGCTGTCTTTAACTACTATTTAATTTGGTTTGATTTTTTGAAACACTTAAGTGTGACAAACATGCAAATAAACAGGAAATGAGGAAGGGGGCAAACACTTTTTCACACCACTGTATATGTCATAAACATTTCACAGTTCATTGCACTTTGTTTGATATATATATGCTGATTCATTGAAATGTACCACAGTTTTCAGTATGTTTTCAGTCATTTAATGTATGACTACTTTAAAAACACACACACTTCTTTGCTTTGCTTTTCTAAACTGTTTAATGTGATTGTATTACAAGTCCATTTTTTTCCAGATTGTCCCCAGTAAGTGATTGACTAAATGGATGTGTGTGCCTACAATAGACTGACACTCTATTCAAAACATAATGCCACTTACAAGGTGTCTATTTTAATCAAGTTTAAAATTGTCTTAAGGATATGCAAGAAAATAATGGATGCATTTGCAAAATTTGTTTTGACTGCATGATTAAAACAGTTACTCTTTCTGCTATGCTAAACATGATAGAACATTGGAAACTCTAATGATTGCAGATTGTGGAATTCAAAATTAACATCCTTGTTTTAGTGAGATGAGCTATGCACAGATATCTGGACCATCTGAAACATTTCTGTTCAGTTTAGACCAGAGTTAAATAAAAGAAAATGACTGACATGTGAAACAAAGACGACTAAACATTTTAGCCAATTATAAACACAACACAAAGCTGGTCGCGATAAATATTCATTAAAGAACCTAATTGGGAGTGCCAAATCTGAAAGACAATTTATCAAGCATTCATCTATCATTGCTACATAGGAGTAATGAGTGCTAATTTCCCTCATTCTGAAAAATGATGCTATTTAATTAATCTTACACTGTGCAGAAATGCACTTAACAGATCTCTATCAAGCATTTCTAAACTGATCTCAATGTCTCTGGATCACGCTAAATGCACCAATACAGGGACTGGCATTAAGTATGCATGCTCACCAAAAGCACTAATATATCAGAATAGCACAGCTCCAGCATCCCCTGTTCAATCCCAATCTCGAACTTTGCTGGTGTGGTGTCAGCATGTACAGTCATGGCAATTTTTTAAGAATGGCACAGTTTATTCAGGTTTATATGGTATAATGAAGTAAATTTATAAATATTCCACACAGTTGTGTCTTTTTTATTGACAAATACATCCAGTTTAAGCAAAGACTGTGCCATCAATCTTAAATGATGGCAACCCACTGTTGCCTAATCAGTTTGATTACACTTTATGGTTTTTGCTTGTCAAACCTGATTTTAATGATTGACCACAGCTTCTCAATTGGATTGAGATCTGGGGAGTTTCCTGGCCATGGCCCAAAATTTAAATGTCAAGCCACTTGGTTATCACTTTTGCCTTATGACATGTTGCATGAAGCAGGAAAATGCATTGTTGTTCTACATATTGGTTTACAGGAAGAAAAAAAAACTTAAAAGCATCACTACCCTTTTAAATTAACCAGTCTGCTCTTCTAATCAGCAGGACAGAGTGATATCAGCTGTCTTGTCTTCATTAACATTTATACACTTTGTAGAGCTGAAATGCAGTGGCTAGAATGCAGTAATTGATGTGATCAAGTCATTTTCATAGCAGTGAATTGCAATTCATCTGATCAGTCCTTACAATTTAGAGTTATTTCAAACTGCCATGATAAAAACTGATGCAGAAAATTTTGTGTACCTTTCTTAAAGCCTTTGGCCATGGCTGTACTCCGTATATCCATATTTACTCTGGGTGCTCGAGTTTGACCTGCATTAGGTTAATTAATTATGCCAAATTGGCCTGGTGTGAGTGTGTATGATTGTATTTGACATAGCCCTCTGCCTGTTGCGAGTAGTCACTGGTACCAAATGTGATATTATATATAACAAACATATAACATATAGCACCTGAAATGTTTAAAAAAAAAAAAAGATTGCTGTTTTAAAACCTAAAAGGAAGGACTACTTTTCAGTAACTCTTCCCTTAACTGCAAAGTCCTGCATGGTAGATAAAGCACTGTATCTGCCCCATCTGATGCTACTGCCTGCACATAATCACCCTAACCATGTGCAGTGAGTGATAGAATTCATATCCACAATTATGTTACCTGCTCTCCACTTGCCCATTAGCTACTCTAGTGTGAGGCTCTTAATCATAAGTAGAATACCAACTGTGCTACCCATGGAAGATATATTAGCCTAAGGCATTGGTTCTCAAATGTATGGCATGGAGCTATTGCATAAAACCACAATTTATGTCACTTGTACTAATTCTACTATAAGAGTAATTTGTCACTTTATTTTGTTTGGTTTAATAAGAAGTGTTGCAATTTAATGGAGATTATGGCTGCTTATGCCAAAACTCAATGCACGTTTAACAGACCAACTAACCACTGAGGTGGGAATAACAGGAACACTTACGTTAGCACTTAACTAATAAAGTAGTTATTAAAACATGTAAAATTCTGAGCACTTCTATCAAAGTCAGTATTTGGATTTTTATAAAACTGGTTCAAATCACAGAATGAGGCACAATTGTATTATTTATAATCCTCCATAAATATACTATATAATATATGATTTAATTTATTAACACAAGTGGGACTTAAAAGTTAATTTGTGAAATTCATTCATTCAAACTAAATGTTTTTTTGTGTTTTGTATACAAAGCTATATTTCTTCTCTTCTTCAGTGCAGTGCACCAATATGCTAGCCCAACATCACAGGTAACCGGGTTCAAGTCTTAGTAGTGCCTTCCAGTCAGGTCACATATCACACACACACTCACAAACACACACACCTATACACAAACACACACACACATGACTGGCCATGTGTGAAGGAGGAGTAAGGGAGGAGCAGCTGGTCAAATATACAAAAGAGACCGATACTCATCCCTGTGATGGACTGACATCCAATTTAGGGGGGGCACATATCTGTGCAGTACACTCACCAGGGATAGGTGCCAGAGTCTCTGTGAACCTGACCAGTTCAGTTAGGCTAAAAATGTGGAATATAAAATAAAAAAATAATAAAATACAAATATTATTTATACAGAGTTTGTGTATCTACAGAGTTTGTCTTATTTTTTAGAAATTCAATAAAATGCTTTAACCAGAGCTGCCCAAGTTACTCACAATATTTTATATGCACTGAGAAATAATACTGCTATTATGTCCATAAATCAACCCAGTAAAAAGCACACGCACATGAGGAATTGTAGGTGGAACAGGAATACAGTAAAGTCTTAAGTTCAACTAATTTAAAGTGGTTTACTCTACTCTAAACTCTAAAGAGGAGTGGCTCAAACTGTAGTACAATAATAATAAGTACAAGTAATGTACAATTACAAATGAGAAAAAAGACAACAACTAATCATTTATTTGTCCAGCCGGTGCCCACTCAACAACTTTAGATGGGATGCCAAATTTTTTTAGGGTGCACAAGCACACAGTCATGCACACAGTCACACACTAAGGGCCACTTTGTAGATGCCAATTAACCTAACACGCATGTCTTTGAACTAAGGGAGAAAAACAGAGTATATGGAGTAAACCCATGCAGACACTGGGAGGGCATGCATACTCCACAAAGAAAGAACCCAGACCGCTCCACCCTTGGATTGAACTCAAAGCCTTATCAATTGTAAATGCTTATATTCATTAATGTATATTTATTTTAATTTAATTTAATTAACTAATGTATATATTATTGCATTAATAGTATTGCAGTCCATTGTAGGATGTGTATGATTTTTGCCAACCGTGATATTACATGTTGAAAGTTCTACATTAGCTAACAGATTTGCATAGGTATTGATGCTCTTTGTGCTCTCTCTTCTTAAAAACCTCTGTACCTACATTCAGAATGCCTACACTTACTGTGAAGCAAGAACTGGGAGATAAGGCTGAAGGCAATGTGGCTCTGTAAAGAATGCAGAAAAGAGTGTGTAAAATCTATAACAAAGCTCTTAAACTCCTCCAAGTTCTTCAGGCTCTTCCTCCAGCACCCAACTGTTTTATAACTCAGATGAAAGAATTTCACACATTCCTACCAAGATTAATTAAGCATGGTTCTTTTCATAGGATTCATGGAGAATTCCCTTGCCTTTGACTGTGCTCAAAATGACATACAGTCCCCTCCAAAAGTATTGGAACAATGAGGCCAATTACTTTATTTTTGCAGAAGACTGAAAACATTTTGGGTTTGAAAATTAATTAGAGAGATTATGACAAATGATCAACATTTCAGCTTTTATTTCCAGGTATTGATACATCTTGATCTGATACACAGATCAAAAATTTAGCATCATTTTTCTGAACCTAACCATTTTTCTTGTGAGCAAAAGTATTGGAACGTATCATGAGATGTTGACCAAGTGTGTCCTGTTAAATGGATTATTCCAAAATAAATATCTGTAAATGTCTATGCTCAGTTTCAGATTTTAGCCTGTACAGACTGTGCATTTATAATTAGACGAGTAACCAACATGAAAACCAAAGAGCTGTCTACGGGTGAAAAACAAGCAGCTGTGAAGCTGAGAGAACATGGAAAATCAACCAGAACCATTGCACAAATATTGGCCATAGCTAGTACAACCATTTGGATTGTCCTGGAGAAGAAAGTCACTACTGGTGTACTAAGAAACAGATTTCGAACAGGTAGAACAAGAAACACAACAGCAGTTGAAACACAATGGAGGTAATATCATGGTGTAGGCCTGCATGGCTTCTTCTGGGACAGGCTTATTAATCGTTTTTGATGATGTCCCTCATTGTAACGCAACGTCGAAAATGGTGGAGGCACACGCAGCGTTCCGGAAAGCAGTTTGCCGTATATAGGTATCTGTGGATGGCCTGTGTGATGTGTTGCTGAACCTGGCTCCAGACTGATTCACTCCTTTTGAACCAGACGTCAACAGCCAGGGCGTCCGAGGGCATGGGGTCACACGGTACAAATGGGGGCTGGAAACTGAGGACACACTGGAACGGTGCCATGCCAGTTGAGGAGTGGCGAGGGAATTCTCGGTGGGGTACCAGTCATTCGGGTTTGCCGAACAGTAGAGCCAGAGAAACTTGCTTAGCTCCTGGTTAACCCTCTCACACTGAACATTTGATTCTGGATGGTAATCCAACGTAAGGCTGGCGGCCACCCTCAGCCTCTCCCCTGTTTTAAAGGTAGTGGGTATCTTGGGGAGAAGGATGAATCTAAACCCCCTAGAAAAATGGTCCACGATACTAAGGATTATGGTCTTCCCTGCTGATGGGGGAAGGTCCGTCACAAAGTCCAAGGCCAGATGGGACCAAGAACATGCCGGGATGGGTAGGGGGGTAAAGCATCTTGCACTGAGCGCAGGTAGGGCAGGAGGCCACAAATGTGTGCACGACCTTGTACATGGTTTCCCACCATGCCAGTGCAATGCCAGCAGTTGATGCATCCAGGATTTTCCGGGGTGTCCAGAACTTGTGGAGAGGTGAGTCCATGTCAATAATCCCTTGGAGTTGGCATCCGGGCCAGGGCCTCCTCAAGCTCCTGCTCTAGCTCTCACTGTATGTCCCCGACGAAACATGATGCTGGCAAGAATCGGGAGAAGAAAAGGGCCTAACGAGCCTGGCGAGGGTTGAGGCGCCTAGTGGCTCTTAGGCCTCAGGCCCCCAAATTTTTGTGGTCGGTGTATATTGTTACCTGGTGCTACACATAGAGAACGGGGTTTTTATTGTAGGGGCAAGGTAAGGGGGGTCACAGTCTGGCTGAAGTTCCAGATAAATCGCCTATAGAAATGTTAAAACCCCAGGAAGCACTGAAGGTCTTTGATGGTTCATGGACGAGGCCAGGAGAGGATAGCAGATCCATCCATGGCTACCCCTAGGGGGGAAATTATGTAGCCCAGGTAGGACACAGACTGCGTGTGGAACGAGCATTTCTTGGCCTTCAACTGGAGATGGTTATCCTGTAGTCGCTGGAGTATCTGACGGACCTGGGTGATGTGTGAGGGTAGGTCGGGCGAGTAGACCAGGATTTCGTCCAAATAGACAATGACGGAACGACTCCGTCTCCGACGAGAAGGCCAAAGGGCATCACAAGGTATGATCCTCCTTGAGCCGCACCAAGTTGTACGCGCTGCGCAGGCCGAGCTAGCGGTGAATGAAACTGAGGTGGAGAGACTCCCAGATATAAGTATTTATGACTGCCTCCTCGGCCAGGAAAAGAGGGTATAGCTGAGGTATCCTCCAACAGCTTTATGGCACAATCGTAGGGTCGGTGAAGGGGCAGAGTGGTGATGGTAGACTCACCAAAAACAAGACCTAGGTCCAGGTATTCCTGGGGGACGTTGGGGGGCAGGGGAGTCGCCTGCACAGCTTAAATCTGGATAGGTATCAGGCCGGGGCTTGGCCAGCAACAGCAAACTGTGAAACCTGGGCGGAAAGGGAGCGAACCGTGAGAGCTAGTGAGCTTAATGCCCGCTGGTCCGTGAAAAGGACGGGCCGCTGGTCCATTCTAAAGATGTGTTAGGTCAGTTTATGTTTTAGTCTCCCAGTGTGTGTAATCTGTGCATGTACCCTGTGATGGATTAGTATCCTGCAAAGGGTTGGTTCCCACTGTGCTGTTGTGTTATATTTTGTTGTGAAAATCATGAATGATGAATGCCTAATGATAACTATTACTATTACTGTACAAGTCGTGTATGTGCTCTGACTGTGATTATGAGATATATTGTTTGACTTTATCGCCTTTATTCAGTGTTTACTGTTAGTAGTTTCTCAGACTGCTTGCATACTTGTGGATACAAATGTATCTTTGTGCCCCCTGCACTAAAGCAAGTAAAAATCTTAAATTCATATTTAAAATATAAATAGTGTTAAATACAAAAAGGCTTTGGGCAACCAAACACCAATAAACCTAAAATACGAAAATAAATAAATAAGAAAAAAAATTCTGCAAGGTGATAAGCTATAAAGTGTTGCATCAGACTAATGGATTGCATATATTGGTTAATGACCAATTGCAGTTGGAAAACTGTACAAAGCAAAACACATACTAAAATGCTGAAAACCAACATGTAAATTAGTTATATTTGTTTACAATAACAACAGCTATTTTTTCAGTGTATTCAATAAACCAGTTTATGCAAATCTTCTGTCAGGTCATAGGCCACACTAATCAGTAACATCAGAATCAAAATGGGTCTTCCACCATGGATGTGTAAGTTCTACTCTTACCCATGGCTTCTGGGAACATACACAGCTGTTTTGATGACAGTAATTGCTGAGAGGGAGCCTCTGTGTATCATTTAAGAATCTTCATTAACGCAGGCTAGTCTCAGTTATAAACACAGGTGGCAGATGGTGAGTTTTGAGGAAATATAAGCTATCATTCCATATTGAAACCAAAAGAACATTAGCTTATATCTGTCAGTTTGGTAAAAAGTAAATACCTGGTTCAGTAAATGATTATTAAATGCTGTATAAATACTGTATAAATACAGGTAAAATCAAGTTTAAACAATACAACAGATGTACATTTACAAAAGTTCAATGTGAATATACTGAATATATAGGATTGTAATGTAATGTGTTACTATATGTAACAGAATGTAAATTCTAACTAGACATAGTTCCACTTTGTTCACATTTCATTTGAGATGCTCAATAACAAAGCAGTCATTGTAAGATGTAAGATATAAAAGGTGATAACCTGTCCTGCTAAATATTTTCTCAATATTCTGAACTTAAGTGTTATTATTAAGTGAAATAATTTATTTAGTAGCCATTAATCCCATTTTTGCTGCTAGACCCCTTATTAAAATCACTGTATACAAACCGTATGATACCGTATGATATATGATACTGTAAAAAATAATCCATCTTTTAAACATAAAAATTGCTGTTTAATAGTTGAACATTTGAAGGCTTTGAAGCATCCTTAAACACATTAAATAAATTTTAATTAATGTCATTTTCCCAGATGGCTGGTTTATTGATTTAGTTTAAATTCATTTAATGTTATTTGACCATCAATGGCTTTTCATTACAGGAGCTTATATCATGTTATATCAATTTTAGTCAGGCAAACTCACATCGGGGAAAATTCTAAGCAATCAGTTAACCTAACACATATCTTTACGACGTGAAAGGAATGTGGAGCACCCACAATAAGCCCACACAGGCACAGGGGAGGAAGTGCAAACTCCACACAGGCATGGTCTGGGGTTGTAATGAAAACAGGGATCTATGAAGCTGTGCAGTGACCACGCTACTAACCTGTGCCACCGTATTATCCACATTGCTTCCATATCAAGTAATGGAAAAAATATGTAATCTCTCAATGTAGGGGAAAACAATTATCGGATCACCATGTAATTTGCATTTCTATAACAAATACTAGCATACGTTTTAAAAAATGCAGTCTAAAAATTGTTGGGTTTTTCTAATAATTAAAATAAAACATGGCCCCAACAAGGAAGCTGCCAGTCGAAACAATGGAAAGGATTATGACACGTCTTAAACAAATAAATCCAGCATGGAGTGTGTAAAAGATTTTGCTTGTTCCCATATAGTTGTGCATAATATTTGGTGCAAGTATATAATATTATATAAAGTATATTATATAAGACAAAAACTTGAAAATAGAAAAAAGGACACAAATAGTTGAAAAAAGGAGACAATCTTTGCAATAAAGCTATTACAAAGAGGCTAAATAGAATTTGCATATTTAGAAGACAGAAAAAACAAAAACCAGCAGTAGTGTTATGATTTGCGGCATGAAGAAATTCCATGACATATAATAATAATGGGTAAAAAATATTTTAAAAAATAAAAAGGGAAAAGGGTGGAGCAAAAAGCTCCCAAACACAGGAAAAACAAAACCAAAAAAAGGCGTGCCGTTGTGTTGCGTACCGAGTCGGAGCAATGCGCGAACTGGTCGCGAAAGGCACCAAAGTGCCAAACGGGGCAGACATGCAGAGAGCACTTGGGGCGTTTCCCAAATCGCGAGGCACGGAAGTACTGCAAAACGCCAGAGGGCGAGCATGAGCTCAGGCGCACGTGTAGCTCGACCGCAAATAAATCACGGAAGGCGTCAGAGCGCCAGAGGGCAAGCGCGAGCTCGGGCACGCGTGTAGCACGAATAAGTCAAGCTAGAGTCGGGCTGCAGTGAGACTCGATAGATGCCGATGACGGGAAGCGCACAAGTACGGACGGGAAACCCTCAACGTGTCCCTAAAATACTAGGTTCCTTCGGGGTTTCCCCCATACACATCCGTCGGAATTGTAAGCGCAGGGACGTTACCAATTGACCAAAAAGGTGTACGCACGTGTGCGCCCCGGTGGTCGGGTGACGACCTGGCAACGAACAACGCTAGGACCCGCACTTAAGTAGCGGGAAAAACAGGTGTTCGTCATCAGGTCGTCAATTAAGCACCAGTTATAAACCGCCTCACCAATTGCTCTGTAACGGCAACCATCAAGGATGGCAGAATGCCCCGAGTCAAAAAGTAGAAACCCTAACAGTAGTACCTAAACATAAAAAACAAGGTTACATTGAAGCAATATAGAAATATTTGACCAAGGCTTCATCCCGCAAACCTAATGTCATTCACTATTGTTAACAGCATATCATTTTTCAGACCATCAGAAAAGATCATGAAGGAGCAATAATGTACTAGTTGTGTTTTTTAATGATGATTCATTCCTTAATTCTTATTCTATGTCATTTGGAAAAAATATGCAATTAATTATAACAATTCAATATGTTTGCTGTTTGCTTCACATGGCTAGAATATTCAGCTATTAAACAAACATGCTGTGAGAAATCGCGTTTCTCACTCTTCCTCCTCTCACTCGCGCTCACGCAGCCCCGTTCATTACCGAGCGCGAGCTTTCCTTCAGCACCAGGTGTGGCTTGTTTGTTCTGTACTGCCACGACTCTCCCACACTGCTCCTCCTGCCAGTTGCCTCCCAACGTTCCTGTGCTTACCCTTTACTTTGAAATCAATAAACCTCCAT
>JAVSBV010076192.1:0-10111 GCA_033117975.1 Parotocinclus spilosoma | reverse complement strand
AAATGTTTATTAAACCTTTATTGTACGATTTACACGTATAGCGAACATACAAACAAGAACTACTGTTGCTTACCAACAATACTGTGAAAAACAAGTTCTTATTAAATTCCAGTCAACGTTTGAAGTACTTATCCAGTGTGATCTTACGTGCTTTTGCAAGGGCTAAGTGGCGAGTAAAAGTGTAGTCAATGGAAATGTTAGGCAAAGACCTTTAGGTGGCAGTAGAGGGCTGGGGAGAAACTTAGGAGCGTTGTAGTGATGCCAGAGACGAAGAGTTTCTTTGGTATTCACGAATATTACATATTTCTTATTCGCTCTCACGTTCTTTGGTACGATTAAACAGAATTTTGGATTTCGTCAGAATAAGCGGCTGGTCCCATTAACCAAGGGTCCAATTAACCAGAATCGACTGTATTATAAAGACAATATATATTGTCTTGGTCCTCCCAAGGTTTCTTCCTACTACTATGAGGGAGTTTTTCCTTTCCACTGTCACCCTAAGGTTGCCCAATTTGGGATTGGCCTTTTAATATAATCTAAGATTTTAAAGCTGCTTTGAGACCATAGTAAAAAAAAAGCTATATAAATATAAATTTAATTTAATATATTTTTTATGATAGTAAAAAAATATAATAGAGAACATGTTAAGACTAAATATGGGGCAATAGTGTATATAAATAACATTTTGAATAAAATAAGGTAATTTCCCTTGGTGAAATCCTTTGTATTGGTGAGTTTATGGAATTCAGCTGTGCTGTGAAACAGAAATAGAGAATAATGATAGTGGCAGGGAGATGATCTGTGCTGTAAGTGCGTCTGGAGTTATATGATACCTATGGCTCATTTTCACTGACGCCAGGTTATTTAGAATAGATGAGAGTTAATGTGGGGTTTAAGCACTGCTTGCTTTTACTAATAATGTGCCCGTAACTTCACTTATATCACCTCCAACGTTTCACTAACCGCAATCAAACTCCCCCAGTTACCGGCACTGGGGCTGCAGTGCTTAGGAGGAATATGATATTCCATCATGTAGTGTGGAACATACACTTGATAAAGCTGTGTATGCATCACACACGTACATGTTAAGTTGATCTTTTTCCCGTGGTTCATACAGGATTCCCTCGCAGATTTACGACACTGCGTTACCGAGCCATTTATCTAAGAGACTGTCATTTATCAGGCAGAGATATGCATCTGATGAAGATGGAAGGAACCAGGAGCTACACGCAGAACGGCCAGCGGCATATAAAGATCATCATACTCCTACTCACAAGGATCAAGGCCCACTTGCTATCTAATCAAAATGAAAATGATCCTTCTGATAAGATAAAAGCTCTTCGGTTAATTAAAGCTAGCGGTGAGGGAGGGAGGCTCTGCATGCCTAAAAGAAGGGCAAAAACCTTCTGCTGTTTAAAAAAATAAAGTTTATATGGTTATATGGCCAAAAGTATGTGGACGCCCTTATAATTAGTGGATTTGCCACTGCACTGTCTATATACAAACACTAGGACTGCTAAAACAAACTACTTAATATTCTGCAGCATATTAAAACTGGGACTCCATGCAAGTGTGTGTGTGTGTGTGTGTGTGTGCGTGAGAGAGAGCTGTTAGAGAAGAAGGGTTCACAGTAACACACATTTAAGCAAGTGCATCCACGTACAGCTGCACATTCAAACTCCCCTGCCATCTCTTATATATGATGAAAATCTCAAGACACAAGTCAAAGTCCGTTCATAGAGGTGATGGCAGACTTCTACACTCATCAGAGCTCTGCTTAAGGCTCTGGACTACTAACTGAAAGGTTCATTCATTCATTAATTATCTTCCGTTTAATCCACACAGGGCCACGGTGCCCACCAGGCAATTCTGAGCGCAAGGGCAGGAACAACCCTAGATGGGACGTGAATCTATGTTTGGGCACACACACACCTCAACCATAAAAGCTCATTTCAGCTGTAAGGTGCTTTGGAGAGTCCGATTTTTGGTCTTTTAAAGAACAAAATATTGTAAAACTGACCAGGGTTCAACTTTGCAAGTTTTTGAGCAATGCTCCAAGCTTTTACTTTCTTATTTGCTCCTGATCTTAAGTTCGCTAATACTCAAGCGAATCAGCATGACAACATGGCTATACAGGCTGAAACATTCTGAGCAATCCAACCCTATTGGGAACGTGTGGAAACGTAAAGTGCCGTCTCACAACTCTCAATGCTAGGGGACTGCCCAGACCGCCTCGTTTAAGCAAGGGAATCAATTTCAGAGTGGCCGTTTGGCAGCCTGCTACTTTCCTGCAGATTATTTATAGCAGACGTTAATTACGGCTCTTCAGTCACGATCAATTTGTACGCGTGTGGCCATTTAACCGATGCTGTCTGTGCACCACCAACAACCATTAACTCATAGCCTACCTGCGTCGACATTTAATTGCATATTTCATTACAGTTATTGCTATTGAGCCGCTGCAATATGCATTTGATTGCTCGTGAGTCTGGAATTAAGGCAATAAGGCCACCTCTAGGCCACTGTAGATAAACTCGGTCTGTTATGTGGCTCGGCAGATGGAGCCAATTTATCCAGGCTGGATCAATACTTCAAGTAAATAAGTCAAGGTTGTTAAATTAGCAACTTTATTTAAATCTGATTTAAGAAAGCAACAGCAGTTTCAATCCTTAGGTCAGTACAGAGTAAACATTTTTAAAAACTTCAAATCATGTGTAGTAATAAGTAAGACTTCTACACTTTCATTACATGTTATTTAGCGACTGAGTTCATGTGTGACGGTCTCCAAAAAACATGGTTCACTAAGACATTCCGTGCTGTAAATGAAAAAAATATTGACCCAAAAAGTGACCTGAATAGCGATCTATATTATCAGAAAGAAGCCATTAAATAAAATGTTTTTCCATGGCGAGAGCACAGACCCAGACTCAAAAAGGTCTTTAGGGACAGATGATGGAGATAGAAACTGAAGTGTGTGTGTGTGTGTGTGTGTGTGTGTGTTCGTGTCCGCCCTGGGGCCAGAGACTGCCCCACTACCAGCCTGTGTCCTTTTCTATTTTCTTTCACTGTCTGGTATTTTAGAATTCATACAAGAGAAGAAACCAGATATTGAATCAAACATGCTTACACATAGACCCAAAACACCCAGACTATTGAACTGCAATCTGAGATTAACACACTTTTAATCCATGTGTTTATCCAAATTTGAAAAGCCAGAAAAACTTAACTGGGGATTTAAACTGTGAACTGTGGTAGCCTAGCGGTTAACGTACAGCACTCTGGACCTGTTGGTCCTGGATTAAAATCCCACCTCTGCCAAGCTGCCACAGTTGGGTCCTTAACAAGGCCCTTGCTTGAATTGTAAGACTGTATCAGTTGTAAGTTGCTCTGGATAAGGGTTTCTGCTAAATTATGTAAATATAAAGTAGTGAAAATTAAACTATTTTCAGAAATATTAAAAAGGTTTCCAGAGTGGCTACGATCCGCTCTTGCCTGAAGGATATTCAGGTCCAGAGGTGCCAGGCATGGTACCATGGAGGAGGATGTAAATAGAAAGTGTACAGGATAGCCAGAGCTAAGAAAACGAGCGAAGGCTACGTACTAATAACGTTACAAGAGATAAAAAGGGTAGGGGTCCATGCATATATTAGCTAGACGCTAAAAGACATATAACACATACATCCTAAATTAGTAATTTTGTAGTAATTCCCTCCTCATGTTATATTTTTGTTCTGTTTTGAAATCTCCAGACTACAGAACACCACTTGTTTGGTTAATGACAATTTTAGCTTATTTGGAGAATTACTAAAAGCTTTGAACAGTTGTACAGACATGAAATAATAATTTTTAAAAAAGAATAAAAATGGTTTAATTAATGGCAAAAAACTGTTTGTAGAAACAATTTCGTAATGTTACATTTAGTTTGCAATCGAGTGGCAAATGATACGCAGTAAAAAAATTGTTTTAAGCATGTTTAAGGTACTCTGCACTACGATTATATACCGTATGTATTCAGTTTCTTAGTTTATGATACATTGCCATGAAAGTTTGTCCAAACTTGAACCATCATGTTTTGTGGAATTCATTCTCTTCAGAAACAGTGCTAATTATTTCATTGTAACCAGACCATAAAAGTAGCAGCTTTAAATAAAAAATAATAATGGAAGTGTGTGTGCCAGTTTGGAATGCAGCTATATATTATGTATAGAGTAAATGACTTGTAGCAAAGCAGCGCTGTTGAGCTCGGAATGATTGGAGTGCAGATCCAAATGTTATTTTGTTTAAAACTGCCCAGGAGCACAGCAGGATTTTAGATCCGAATTGAATTTCTACTGCGGCTAATAATGAAAAAATGCATGGTGCAGTAGTTTTAATATATAGTTCCTGTCGATAATGTGAAAAAAGAAGCATGTAGAAAATGACGCGTGTTCTAATATTTACAATACATTTTTTCTAATAGCTTTTTAGAATTGAGGGATTGTATTCCAAGACACATTAAAAGATCAGTTTATTATAAAAAAATAGTGGAATTGTTTTGATATGTAATGACAGTGATGAATAATAAATACAATCGAATCCGGTTAATAGGACCACCGGGAAATGGGACCAGCCGCTTATTCGGACCAAATCCTAAAGTACTGAAACAAATCCTATTATATACGTGTAATATTATTTACTTATTTGGAGCAAAAAAAAGCCACAAGTCCCCACTTATCCACTGCAAAGCGGATTAGCGAGATATTGGAGGATTTTTGGGATCCCCGGGAGAATTTATGCTTTTATTAAAGGTCAGGAAACCCAAAAAGTTGTGTTGACAAGAGCAAAACCAGCGGAAGGTGAGCACGCCCACCACTTTGACTGGAATTTAGTAAGAACTTGTTTTTTTACAGTATTATGCTTCGCATGCTGAGTACCTATACATTGTGTTGTAGATCGTTAAAAAAACTTGGTTGCAAATTTATTTTTTAATGAAAAAAGTTCGTAAGTAACAGTAGTTTTTGTTTGTACGTTTGCTATACGTGTAAATCACACAATAAATGTTTAATAAACATTTAATATGTTACACAGCATGCCCATCTTGTAACATAGGGCATGTTTGTTTAATCGGACCAGCCGGCTATTAGGACCAAAACCATCGCGTCCCGATGTAGTCCCATTAACCGGAATCGACTGTATTACATTTTAAACGTTGTTTTCGGTCATTTCTTTCATTGTACAGAGCTACCACAGAAAATGGGCGCTGTCTTGCACTCTTTATACTTTTAGAATAAAAATAATCTATTTTTTGAATGTAAAATCAATAAAACTGAAAAAATCTAATTGCAAACAATCATACTAACCACAAACAGAAGCTATAGTAGCATCCCAGTAGATCTACAGTAATATCGCTCTTACCAGCTGCGAGTTGGTTCCTGGTGGTGACATTGGTGGACTTGTTGTCTCAGGGTTGGGTTTATAGACACCTGTGAGTGTTAGAGAAGTGAGACAAAATAGTGATAAAACAGTGTGCAGTGTCAAGTCATACAGGATCATTTTCTTTCCTTTTTTTAAGTCATTAATACACACCATTGCATTGTGGAGTTGAGGTGGCCCAGTTGTATGTCTGCTCTGGAGAACCTGAGATTGCTGGATTGGGTAGCATTCCTGAAGGAAATGGTGCTATAGGACAGACAGCAGGTACACCATCCTGAGGTACGGAGTTTGCGTACAGTGGGTGACCGGATGGAGGAAAGGCAGCTGGAGGTGTGATAGCACTCCAACCATTCCATCCATCCCATGTCTGCTGCTGCTTATGACAAGGTCCAGCTGCAGGGATCTCCATCCTCTTCAGACCTTCGCTTTGTGTATTTTAAAGGCAAAATTTGCTAAGAAAACCAAATCATATCATCACTCCAGATGCGCAAACTGACATGAACGGAACTACGAGTTTATTATAAAATTATAATAAAGGAACAAATCAGTCACGAGTAGAATCCAGGCACGTGCAACCAAAGCAATGACCTTATTCATCAGTACAACTAATTAATACAATAACCAACACAAATAATGATCTAAATGCTCTGTTTCGTCTGAAGATAACATGAACAGGGATCACCTGGTTGGATGTCGCTCCATCAGCTGATTCCCTGCTGTACGCCGATTCGTACTATTTGCGCCATTTGAGCTATTTTTATTGTTAGTTTTTGTCAGTCTCTGATCTATATTTCGCTCTTTTTGTGACATTTAATCAGTAAAAACAGGACAGGCGTTTCGGGTCAGCCGTTTCCTGATGTCACCTGATCTCCTCGTATCCATTTTCGTAGGCGTAGAGAATGGAAAAGACCGAATCAGTAAAGAATCGACTCTTTTGAACTGCTTACAACGACGATTCACAGCCGTTCTTCTGTACACACACCGATCACTATTTCATATACAGGGTACTCCTGATTACTACAGTAATGATACATTTGAACAGTTCAACTTACCTTTAAAAAGCACTTTGAAGTTTTACATTTAAAGACTTAGTCCATTTGTTTCTTAAAATATTTAGTAATTGCCCTACTCTGGTTCATAATAGTCAGGACATCCAAATATACTGTAGGCCTATTAGCACACAGTAGCTAATATTTGAGTGGTAGATAATGATCAGCACTGCAGTGACACTAATCTGGTGGTGTTTCTGGTATGAATGGAGCAGACAGTGCTGCTGGAGTCACTGCTGAACTGAAAATTCAGTAACCAAAAATGTCCAGCCACCAGAATCCTGTAGGTAGCATCCTGTGAGCACTGATTAAGGACAAACAAAATCTGTAACAGATGAGCTACCGTCTCTGCCTTCACATCTACAAGGTGGAGCAGTAAGGTGTGTTTAATAATCTATCCACGTACAACCTTGATATTCAAGACACATCCAGTGATCCAGTGTAAACATGGTTATAGTTGGTTGTACAAGTCAACAAACTTATCTAAAAAAAGTTAAAATGCTTTATTTCCAGGCTTTAGAGGTTCTTCCAGGTTCTCATAACGCCCACTTGATGTGGCACTATTCAATTCAATTTAATTCAATTCAATTTTATTTATATAGCGCTTTTTGCAACGTAGCATTGTCTCAAAGCAGCTTTACAATATTACACTGTCTTAAAAGGCCAATCCCAATTGAGCAAGCCTAGGGCGACAATGGCAAGAAAAAAATCCCTAAAATGGTAGGAAGAAACCTTGGGAGGACCAAGACTCAACAGGGGACCCGTCCTCCATGGGTGGCACTAGGTAGAACAATACTAGCTGTTCTATAAGGCCCCTGTAACTAAGACTGTGATATTTTAAATATAGATGCTTAACTAGGGATATAAATAGAAACAGAACATAACTTTTCTCAATCATAACGACAAGACAGATAGTTCACGTCAGGATGAAATTAGTGTAAAATATATTAACCAGTTGATGTCAGAACTATGAGGAAAATAAAATTCCTACATTTTCTGATCAGTCATCATGCTGTGTGAAACGTTTATTTGATGATTTGTGAGCAAAGGTTCTGCTGGCTACATGAAAACCTTACAAACAGAAATGTATTTTTAATCTGAGGAAAAACAATCAAGATACTATGACCACTAATTCGTTGTAAAACATGGAATCACTACTTGTTGACCCACGTGTAAAGGTTCTGATAGACCTGGTGCATGGGGAGCTGGTTGTACTGTGTACTGTACTGTGGTTGTACTCGTGTAAAGATGAACGTCACGACTATGATCCTAGCTAAAGTAAGATTCATAGCTCTTCTTCATCTGTGGCCACTTGTATTAAAAAAGGAAGCCAGACCCTTAAAGTTGAGGAAGTCTTCCACATAAAGAGGTGATGTTCCAGTGCCAGTTCCGGAACCACCCACTTGGATGTTCTTCCAGCTCAGCATCACTCTACTGGTCCCCATAAATAGAACCCAGTCCCACCAGAGTGTAGTAACTCCCTCCTTCGGTTGGACAAGGACTTCCCACTGAGGACTCATTTTATAATCTATTTGTTTTATAATTTAGTTTATTTATTTGATTACTAAATTTAATTATAATTTTTTTATTGATTTAAATCATCATTTTAAATGCCCTGTTGAGTTTTGGTCCTCCCCAGGTTTCTTCCTACTACTTTCAGGCAGTTTTTCCTTGCCACTGTCACCCTAGGCTTGCTCAAGGCCCTAGGCTTGGGATTGGCTTTTTTTAGATAATGTTATATTGTAAAGCTGCTTTGAGACAATGCACCATTGTAAAAAGCGCTATATAAATAAAATTTAATTGGTAGCCTAGCGTTTAAGGCACTGGACTCTGGACCTGAAGGTTGAGTTGCCACAGTTGCGTTCTTAAACAAGGCCCTTAAACCGCAATTTCTTGAATTGTAAGACTGTATCAATGGTAAGTCGCTCTGGATAAGGGCGTCTGCTAAATTCCGTAAATGTAAATGAATGAATGCATCTGAGACATGGAAGATGCACCGGCAGCTTGGATGGACCTCTCCATAGCTTACGATGGTGAAAGACCACAACATCAGCCTGGGGGAACAGAGTACGATTGTCCTTAATGAAGCACACAGGGAATTTGTACCTAATCCAACATCTACTTCCAGACTGTAGGATACTCCAAAGGCCAGTACTTTTTGGGGCACTAATAAAAAAATGTGTATTTATTTAATATATTAATATATTATATATATTATATATTTATATATTATATATTAATATATAATATATATAACAATTAATTATATCAATTATCGATATATGGGGACAGAAATGGCACGTGTATATACAGTATCTAGGTTATGTGAAGTTGAGAGTTTTACCCTCCACTGGGGTCGCTGTATTTCACGAAATATTTAACTGATACCAGTTGTAGTGAATCGAACATTTGATTCGTTCGATTCACCATTAACTGGATGATCCGAATGAATCCGCAAAGTCCACATCCACGCTCTCAATACGGGCGCATTTTCTTAAATACAGCACATTTTAATATAGCTTTATTATATATTTATTAAATAGCAACAAAAACATTTACCATAAAGCCATCTTACTCGCTTAAAAAGGAGCATATTGTATATTATCTTTTGGATATTGTTATTTAGATGAACCAGACCATCATTTATATTTAAGTACCCCAGCTAAACCTCCATCAGACCAGCTCTGACCAACATAAACCAACCTAGATCACATCAAAGTCATTTGGTTTCTCTAATTAAGTCCCATACTAGCATCTAAAACAGGCCTTTATACTGACCTTCACTGTTTCTTAGCAATGTGAGAAAGTCTACCAATAATGTACCGCTTTATAGATAGATGATCAGGTATCCCCTATTTTTGTGAGCACTGTATGTCTTATTTATTCATTTATTTAACGATTAGTGACAGATATTTCACAAGCTCTTGTCATTTCAACATTGAGAAACACACTGCAAAAATTTCTACATTTCTAAACTGTAACTTTTATATGTACTGAAAACGTGAAATATCTAGTTGTGTAATTCTTAATTTCTGGATTACCTCTGGTCTTACATTCTAAAGACACATTGTGTGTGTGTGTGCGTGTCTGTGCGTGAGTGTGTGTGTGTGCGGGTGTGTCTGTCTGTGTGTGTGTTTGTGCGCGTGTATGTGTGTGTGTCTGTGTGTGTTTGTGTGTGTGTTTGTTTGTGTGTGTGTAAGAGAGAGAGTGTGTGTGTGTGTGTGTGTGTGTGTGTGTATGTCTGTGTGTGTGTGTGTGTGTGTCTGTGTGTGTGTGTGTCTGTGTGTGTGTGTGTGTGCGCATGTCTGAGTGTGTGTTTGTGTGTGTGTGTGTCGGTGTGTCAGTCTGTGTGTGTGTTTCTGCGCGTGTATGTGTGTGTTTGTGTGTGTGTGTGCGCGCGTGTCTGTGTGTGTTTGTTTGTGTGTGTAAGAGAGAGAGTGTGTGTCTGTGTGTATGTGTGTCTGTGTGTATGTGTTTGTTTGTGTGTGTGTAAGAGAGAGAGAGAGTGTGTGTGTGTGTTTGTGTGTGTGTGTGTGTGTGTATGTCTGTGTGTGTGTGTGTGTCTGTGTGTGTGTGTGTGTGTGTGTGCGCGTGTCTGAGTGTGTGTTTGTGTGTGTGTGTGTGTGGGTGTGTCAGTCTGTGTGTGTGTT
>JAVSBV010076171.1:0-10112 GCA_033117975.1 Parotocinclus spilosoma | reverse complement strand
GATAAATAAAAGTATGAGCTTTAAGTGAAAACACAAAATTGTCTAGGTGACCCCAAACTTTTGAACGGTAGTGTATATATATATATAAATAATAATATATTTCTTTAAACATTAATGAATACATTCTATGGCATGAATGATGTGTTAATTCAAAGGATAATTCAAATTAAATATGCACTACGTCAATACTTCACCATGAAGAATATCCTAATTTCTTCAGTTTCATTAATTTAAATTAATGCAAAATACAATTGGACCCTTAATGACAGTACCATGAAATTAGAATGCAGTGGCGCAAGTGCTGTAAAATTTACTCATGCATTTAAGTGATATCTGTGCTGTTTGTACATTAAAGTCTGTATTTTAAACCAAGGCTACTGACTTTTCAAGACAAATGGCAACCTTATTTTTCTTGCAGAGATTTGCAATAACGATGCAAAGCTATATATATGATGACATTTTGAAGAGGAAGAGGACCATGTCTTTTAAATGCTAAGACATTATTCAAAGAGATCTGCTATTTTACAGAATCATAAAACGAAAAGTGGGACAAGAACACAAGTATAGAAATATAGTTTGGCTCATGTGGTATATTTTACAATGAACACAGTCAGAGGGATATAAAGACATGAAAGGCAGCACCACCTATCATCTCTCAAATTACAGCTTTCACCCTGCTCCTCGAAGTTGTAATATCACACTGTGATTATCACAGTCCTCATGTGGCTAATAAGAGAAATAGGCATGTTAAACTTTCATTTAAGGGGTTATTGGCGCTGTGATAAGAGTAGGAAGAGTGGCCAATGGATGTATAGAAAACAGAAAGAGAGCAAGCAAGTGAGAAAAAAAGACTTGGAAAATTGGATACCTAGCACAGAATGCACTGTCCAAACATGAAAACAGTTGTACACTATAAAGTATGCATGAACTTACATTTTAACATGCTACAAAAACTCTATGACTTGAAAGCCGACAGAAACGTGGATTTAAATTAGTTTACATTTGCCTTATTTACCTACATTTTTATGAGGTTTTTATTAAATATATAGGCAGGTATTCTCTTCAAATCAGGTTCAGAATCACTGAACCATATGCCAATGCTTGAAATGAAAGTAGTTTGTGTAGGATGTTTTCATACAAAATTAAATAGGTAAATAAAAACATAAATCAATCTAAATGTATTTAAAATAAATATTAATGTTATTAAAATTAGGGTAATTTATTAACAATATACCAATCATAATAATAATAGGCTTAACGTATATAGCACATTTCCCAAGCTCAGTGACACTGTACAACAACAACACCTAAAAAAATTAATAAAAAATGTGACAGGCACAGAGGTAGGTATCTTAGGCTTGTTTTGTTGTCTCTATGGTTATAGAGCTCACAGCGCTTATTTTTCTGCTCTTGTTGGGGAGAGCAGCCAGGGCAGCGGCTGGGCTTGAACACTCCTAACCAGACTGGCAGAGGCTGGTGTGCGGGGAATGTGCTGGCGCCGGTGAATACGAGGAGTCACCAAAGCTTTTCCAAGCTCTGCTAGGAAAAGTCTCCTCTTGAAATTCTTTCCCTGATTCCAGGTTGGGTCGATGGCTGTCTACACCACATATGCATTTAAAGCAGACACATCAAGGATGTTGTGGAACAGTGCCACAGGCCAGCGGGCTGTCATTCACTTGCAGGTGTATGGAATCTCTCCTTAGGTGTCTGTTCTTCAGGTACATTTCCCTCTCCATCTGTTGACTGGTCAGTGTCCTCAAAGTTTGGATCTAAATCGATGTTGTCTGCCACTTCCGAGACATCCTCTTCCATCTCTCCTTCAATTTCAGTGTCCTTTCATCATGTCTAAAAACCTGGACCAGAACTTCTTCAACAGATAACCACTTAGTCAGTCGCCTACTCATTGTGCTCAGAGTAAAAGGAGTGCAAGGCAAACATCAAGCAATATATATGGGGTCTGTGTGAAGATGATACATTGGTTAGTCTGGAAGGTGTGGTTAATGTGTGGCTCCTGTGGGGGATAGGCACATAAGCACGGGAAAGAGATGGGTTCACATAACAGACACCTGTTTAGTCTACTCAAGATATGATACATTGTTTCATCAGGAAGCTGGTTCACGTTGCAGGATCGGCACATAAGTCAAGAGATGTGTACCCACAAAAGACATTGTACAGTCTGAAATGTGTGTGTGAGTGAGTGAGTGAGTGAATGAGTGAGTGAGTCCATTTTGTAATAGTCATGTGGCTGTTAGTCAGTAAATGGAAGTCATAAATCATTCAGTTGCCTGTACATCTGATTCATCCCTCAAAAACATGAAGATTGGTCCAACCCGTGTGGACTTGTACAACTGCGTGAAATGCATCAAGCATGCCTTTACAAGTAAGCTTTCACACAAACTTACACAAGTATCGAAATGTCTGACTTTTCTTACCATGTGGGGACATTTTACAGAACTGCCCCTTTTTTATTTTTGAAAAAACATGACAGTCAGAAGATCTCCCTTATGTTACTGAGGTTAAAGTGAGTTGTAGGAGTGGTATTTATTAGCTATAGTAATCAGTATGTGAATGGAGTCCCCATCACGGTACTGAGGCAGATGTATTGTGTGTGAATTGGGAAGTATCATCTATCTGGCTAGATTATTGCTCATCCTGGATGTTGCAAGCATTATAGTGATTCAATCAGGACAAACAGGTCTAATATGTATTACCCTCCCACTTCAAATACTGTGCAATAGTGAATTTTTGGTTGTTACACAAGTCCATGTCCAGAGCATATTAAAGAACTTGCTTTCTAGGGCTTTTAATCTGAGCACAGCCTTAGAAATGGAGCTGCATTGTATTCTCACGATGCTTGGAATTCTCACAGGTCTTGCTGGGGTGCAAAGCACGAGCAGGTATTGAAATCTATACTATTCCTTGGATTGCATACAAGAACATTTGTGTGTTTATTTCTTTGGTCTCTAATGATGATTATAAAATATATGAAAGCTGTTAATCTGTGTCAGTTATTTTAACAGTGCAGGTATATCTTGTACAAAAGTTAGTTCGTTATCCAATTTGCAACTGTGTATACTCCTGTAGTGTACTGTGTAGCTTTAATAAACTCCACAACAAATTAGCCTGATATGCAAAACAGTTACGTTTTGTTAAATTTTTAACATGCATGCTCTGTGCTTCACAGCCCATCTTATCTGATCACAGTTCCCCAAAAAGTGCGGGCCAATATGCCGCTTACAGTATCCATCACCCTTTTTAAAGATTCATCTGTGTTAGTCGTCTCTGAGATTTTCAAGCAGAGCGCCAGGTTGTCCCGAATTGAGACCAACATTGCTGGAGGTAAGTCACCATCATGATGGTCAAGAAGTACGATGCTCACAAAAATATGGGGTATTTTTATTACAATATTTTCTTTATATCAATATAATGAAATTTTAATTGAAAATGAGATATCCTATAATTTTTCTAAGCAGTATAATTTGCTACCTAATCGCTGCCTATTCTGATGTCAGATTTTGCATTTTGTTTAAAGGATCCACTGCAGTGCAAGTGCTACCTGTTGTGAGTAGAATCTTTATTTCTTTGTTTCTAGATAAACTGACATATTGCTGCAGACTGTGCATAGATTATGATGGATTAACAGATTTAAAAAATAGAATAACCAAAAACCAAAATACAGGTATGCACTGTTTAAGGGCTGCATTAAGTTCTATGAAATAGGTTGTTGACCAAAATGTCCCCAAACTGCTTTTTAAAGTTTTATTCATTTATTTTATAATAATAATAATAATAATAATAATTATTATTATTATTATTATTATTATTATTATTTACACAAACTGAAGTTAATGTCTAGGGATAGGTGTAGTATTAATTAACTAACCTAAATGATTTCCCAGTATGAACTGAGGTGTGGTGCTTCAAAAAACAGCTTTTATCCTCTGTTTGAATGCTCGTGAATGTGTTTTGACTTGCTCCATTATTGTGTCACTTGCATTTTTTTTTTAATAAACAAGTCTGCCTCTCCCTGGCTGCTGCATTGACTGCAAGCAGTTAATAACATATTACAGATACAGAATAATTTATGGCATATAGGAGATGTAAATTCTGTTTACTGCACTAAATTATGCAGAATATTATATATTAAATATATGAAATATTTTGTATTTTATTACATTGATTATTTTATTTATTACCTTTCTCCAGTTACTTTCTTCCCACATTCCAAAGACATGTGTTAGGTTAATTGGTGAAGTGCCCTTAGTGTGGGAGTGTGTATATGGGTGTGTGAGTGTATGTGCCTTATAATTTATTCTTCCTGCCTCACACCCTATGCCTCCGGGTAGGCAATGGATTTCTGCCTATGATAAAGCAGAATATACATGAATAAATAAATGAATGGTTTTTATTATTATTTTTTTTTTATATTGAGTAATTTAACTCTGACTAAAAACTTACTGATCAGGTAATGTTAGGTAACTTAGGTTACACATAGCATCCTGGCTACCCAAGGAGTTCCCTTTTTGAGTCTTGGTCCATCCAAGATTACTTCCTCATCACATTTAGGGATTTTTTTTCTTCTCTACTTGCTATATTAGAGCTGTTGGTCTAGATATTTGTAAAGATTGTTTCAAACAATTCTCTACTGTAAGAAGATATATAACAAGGTAAATAAAAGGAAATAGCTTTGATTTGATTGCATTTGTGCAGACATAGCTGATACAGTATGTACAGTGTAGTAAATATGGACTATTTATAAGGTTGTGTGTAGAATGGGGTCCAAAAAGAGACCAACATGCTTCAATTATTGCATTTAATTCAATGGCTTTCATTACACAATCACAATCACCATAACAGTTTGTTCCATCTTGTGATGTAATGACAGTGAGAACTTGAGCTAGCATGCAAGGTACAAGATTGTGCAAGATCTTATGATTGCTATCCAGGCATGATTCATAATATCGTAACAAAAAGCAACTTATGAAATCTACAGTAGTATCCTTTGTATAAAGAAAAAAGACTTCTGTATGTACGTTTTCACTCCAGTTGTTTTGCTGATTAAATAGGTGCTTGGAACACAAACACACACACACACACACACACATACACACACACACACACACACACACACACACACACACACACACACACACACACATACACACACACACACACACACACACACAAACACACACACACACACACACACACACACACACACACAATTTTACAATGTTGTAGGTAGTTTTTATTAGGTTAGGTTTGAAACTATACTTAATATTTAATTTAAAACTAATTAGATTTTGAAGTGTATCTAATTCTGTTCTCTCTCTTGCTGTCTCTCTGCAGATCCCTGAGAATAAAATAACACCATTCGACATTTTGCAGCTGTCTGTGAAGGGCTATGTTGCAAACTCAGAGGTGTTCTCCCATGACACCTACCTGAATTATGACCCCCGTAGTTGGTCAGTTCTGCTCCAGACTGACAGATTCAAATACACACCAGGGCAAAGCGTGAAAATTCGAGCTGTGATCATCGATCCAGAGTGCAAGCCACGCAACAAACCGATAAACATCACTATATTGGTGGGTGCCATAGCATTAAGAACCTGATATGAGTTGATCCCAGAATATATTCATTTAACATAATCTTCTGTACTGTTAATTGACTTTTTTATTAAACTGAATGACCCATGTCAATACAGGCACGATATTGAGTACCTTCAGTATTACTGTACTCATAACTGCCATAATAACAGATGCCATGAGCCAAAGCCCAAAATGGCTTCAATGACTACTTGCGAACTACACTGCTCACACAAATTAAGGGATATTTCCTTATGTTATATTTTATTTTGAATTTTTTTGTGAGCAGTATATTATGGCAGCAAATCTTAAGCTACTATAACAATAACATAATTGATATATCACTGCAGACACAGACCCAGCCATGACAGCTCATAGCGCCATATAGCTGCACTTCTAATGTAGTTATGATGCAGATCTGTGCAGAATGTGGATATTGACATTTTAGCCACCTTTACTGCTAACCGATCATAATATGTGCAAACAGATCTTCATAGACAAACATCAGCAGAAGAATGGACTGTGCTGAACTCTTGATTACTCATTCCTGCCTGCCCATCTATAGAAAAATTAATAAAGTATTGGTTTTAAGATAAGGCATTGCTTGACTAAGCCTTAACTGTAAGTCCAAGAGACACCTTTAAGATACATTTGAATGCCAGAAGTAAACCAGGATGTATTGTAACTCAGTGCCTGGCATGCCAGTCACGTTCAACTGGAAGAACTTCCCTAAGGACTGAAGGCAGAAAGTGTGTGTGTTTGGGGGTGGGGACTCTGTACTAATCCCCATATAATTATATATAATTCTTTATTGTCCACATTTTTTTACTTTATAATACATACTGTATACAATACATAGTGTATATTTCCTCTCTCAGAGTCCACAGGGCAGTAAGATTCACCAGTGGCAGAATGTGAACACAACTCTCGGAGTGATGGCTAAAGAGTTCCAGCTCCCCCAGGATCCTCCTCTTGGGCCTTGGACAATTACGGCTCAAGCCAATGTGAGTTAATACTCAGTTAAAGTAATGTTGATCCAAATGTTTAAGCAAACCTGATCACAAGTAACAATTTCCAATGTATACATAAAATAAAAGGTGAAAATGTTTAAACTCAAAATTTGGCCATAGAGGAGTGTTGTAGGGTCTCAGAACTTAACTGACTTGTTAATGCTTCAGTAAAATTTGCCTCTGGCCTGGCTGCACAGACACAATTGTTCCTGTTTGCAAGATCATGATGAAGGTATATCTTCGTATCCCTCTAAGAGTGGCACTTATTGGCTGTTAAAGGCAGACTGAAATGGCAGATGGGTGAAGCATAAATGGCATGCTCCTCTGTCCATGCATGAATACTCATGTTGGTTAAGTCTGTCTCTTGCTGATGAAAACTCAGCTGCCTTGAGGTTTGGGAAGGAATTATCGGGCCTATGGTCCTGCCTGACAAGAGGGGTCTTGAAATATAAATAGGGAAATTGGGTATTATTAAGGTTGAAGGAAATGTGTGGAATTGACTGCATGAGTCCTCATACAGACAGCCAATTGTGAATTATTGTGAATTATTGAAAATGCACCCTGAATCCAAAACCTTATCAAACCAAAGCTATCAAAGGATTTTGCAACACCAAACAACACCTTTGGTCTAACCCTAGTTAAAATGGCCATGAAACACAGTCCTCAGACCCCACCAAGCTGATTTGGGATGAATTATATAAAAACACAGCAAGCTAAAAGTACAACTGTAGAAACCTTTGGAAGATTGTTGGAAATAATTTAGCAATGTTAACAATATTAATAAACATTGTAATAAAACAATATTATAGATTATTATATCCAAAATATGTGGCTACTTTGATCAATTCAATTAAACAATATAATTAACATCTATTGATAAATGCATTGCTTATATCTAGTAATACATTATATATTTGTATCTAAATTAAAGTACACTTCTATGTTACTGGTGTATTAGTCTAAAGTATAGTAGATTAAAATTACGGGCATGCTGGAGGTAATACAGCAGTAAGAGGTATGAAATGTAACCTGATTTCTCTTTCTTCCAGGAAGTCTTTCAGACCATGCAGTTCAATGTCAGTAAATTCGGTAAGTTATCTGATTACAAAAAGGTGGAACTAATGAAATAAAATACATGCCACATATAATAATCACATCAATCCTGTTTTGTGTTGTTTTGTGTGTCTGCAGCGCAGCCCAAATTCCAGGTTCTGTTGAAAGCTCCTGCCATTCTGTTCAACGAAGGTTTGCTGAACTACACGGTGACGGCACAGTGAGTTAATTTACTCTTCCTCTATATGTAACACAAACCTGTGATTTATGTTATATTGACACATGGGCTTATGAAGAACACTGGACGTGCCTGATTCAGTGAAGTGTTTCGACCAGAAGGTAAAGGGGTCAAATCTCATCTTTGTCAAACTGTAGGGTCCTTGAATAAGGTCCTTAACCTTACCTGATTGTATTAACAGCACAAAGAGGATAAATCATACATTTTGCATGAATGTCTTTTGATTTTTTGTATTTTTAGTCATGTGGCATCCGGATTTGCACACATATATCTTTTTTTCCCTCAGATATCGTTATGGACATCCAGTTATTGGAAATATGACTGTATCATATTTTAATGAAGAAAATGGGACTCAGCCATTTGTTAAAAGGGTAGGCTTTTTTGCATTAATAATCTACATTGTTCGTGCAAATGTTGCTTTCTTTTGCTGTCGATGTATAACTGATGTTATATCTGTCTGTTTTAAAGATTAATGGAAAAGCTGATTTAAGCTTCAACGTTTCTGAAATCTATCTGTCAAATGCTGACAAAAACCTTAGTTTTATCGTGATCAAGGCACAGGTTACAGAACTTCTGACTGGTAATTATAATTTACTCTTTATTTGTGTAGCACCCTGGCACATAATCATGTTACTGTAAGATACCAAATAATACCTTTAATAACAGGTGCTCGGGTGATGCAGCTGTTTTTGACTGAGATATGAGAGACTGTAACATTGACCTCAGCTTGACTTATTGTTTTTGTACTAGGTATAACTCACAAAAGCAGTGCACGGGTTGCCATTTTAAATCAGAGATATGGACTGCTATTTCAAGGGTACCCACCTTTCCTAAAGCCATCTGTGAAGTACTCTGCAAAGGTTAGTGCTGCATGAGCATCATAAATAAATGCATTGGCTTGCTAAAGCACCCTGAACTACAAATATCATATGTATCAATGTGATTGATATATTATATTTATTTATACAGTGAGGAATATATGTATTTGATACACTGCCGATTTTTCCCACCTACAAAGAATGAAGCGTAATTTGTAATTTGTATGTAGGTACACTTAAACTGTGGGAGACGAAAAACAATATCCAGAAAATCACATTGTATGTTTTATTAATACTTAATTTGCATTTTATTGCATAAAAAAGGTATTTGATCACCTACCAAAGAGCAAGAATTCTGGCTCTTACAGACCTGTTAGTATTCTGCACTCATTATCTGTATTAATTGCACTTGTTTAAACTCGTTACCTGTATAAAAGACACCTGTCCACAAACTCAATCAATCAGACTCCAACCTTCCCACCATGCCCAGAACCAAAAAGCTGTCTAAGGACAACAGATACAAAATTGTAGACCTGTACAAGGCTGGAATGGGCTACAGGACAATCGACAAGCAGCTTGGTGAGAAGGCAACAACTGGATTAAAATGGATTAAAATCCTGAAGGGCACATAAGGTCCCACTTCTCACACCAGGAAATATCCAGGCCCGTTTGAGGTTTGCAAATGACCTCTGGATCCAGAGGAGGCATGGGAAAAGGTCATGTGGTCAGATGAGACCAAAATAGAGCTTTTTGGTATGAACTCCACTCGCCGTGTTTGAAGAAGAAGGTTCCAACCGTGACGCATGGGGGTGGAAACATATTTTGGGGGTGCTTTTCTGCAAAGGGGACAGGACGACTGCAGGAAGGGAGGTTGGATGGGGTCATGTATAATGAGATTTTGGCCAACAACCTCCTATTGAAGAAGGGACGTCGCTGGATCTTCAAGCATGGCACACACCCAGGGCTAAAGAGTGGCAATGTTAGATTCTTTTTATGGTCCTTGAGTGGCCTAGCCAGTCACCAGACCTGAACTCAATAGAACATCTTTGGAGGGAGCTGAAATCAATGTTTCTGAGTGACAGCCCCGAAATCTGAAAGAGTTTGCCAAAATCCCTGCTGCAGAGTGTGAAAACAAACTACAGGGATTGTCTGATCAAAATAATTACAAATGAAGGTGTTTATTATTAAGGAAGAAAAAAAAATCCAAACCTACATGACCCTGTCATGCATGTGAAAAAGTGATTGCCCCTCTTTGTTAAAACATACTATACCTTTGGTTTATCACACCTGAGTACATTGTCTCTAGCCACACCCAGGTCTAATTATTGCCACACCTATTCTCAATCAAGACATCACTTAAATAGGACCTGCCTGACAAAGTGAAGTCCACCAAAAGATCCTTAAAAG
>JAVSBV010076160.1:0-10113 GCA_033117975.1 Parotocinclus spilosoma | reverse complement strand
ATTTGGAATAAGGCTATAACGTAACAAAATGTGGAAAAAGTGAAGCGCTGTGAATACTTTCCGGCTGCACTGTATATATATATATATATATATATATATATATATATTTAACTATTGCGTTTTTGTTTATAATTTCCTTAAAGTACACTTGTAAAACAAAATACAAAAATTAAATAAAAATACATCCACAATTACATTTATTTCATTTAGCAGACACCCTTATCCAGAGCAACTTACAATTAATACAGTCTTACAATTCAAGCAATTGTGGGTTAAGGGCCTTGCTCAGAGACCCATCTGTGGCAGAGGTAGGATTTGAACCCTGGACCTACTGGTCCATAGTCCAGTACCTTAACCACAGGCTATCACAGTCCAACAATGTTGTAACATTTAAAATTGTGCTTTAAAGGCTTGTGAAATCTTTAGAGTGTATTATATTTCTTAAATATGAACACATTATCAGATTTTTATTGAGGAAATCCATTCATTATTACATATCTGTGAGTGGTAAACTTGCCTTAGGGACATTTTAGTCAGGTTTTTTCAATCAGTGGCATGACAGTTGGGTTTTAGTAAATGCAACACCCTGTTGTGTTTAAGATTAGGAATCTATCAAAGTCTCATCTTCACAACATGTTTGTGAAAAGGTATCATGGCATGAAAAACCGTGATGTTTGAGGACCTCAGAAAAGAGTTGATGCTCATCAGGATCCAGATCGTTTAAAAAATCAGTTGTAAAGAGAAAATTAACGATTGTTATTTTTCCCAGGAATGGTCAACCAACAAACTCCAAGAACAAGGCATGTCATAGTTCTTAAAGCTATTAAGGAACCCATGGTAACTTCTAAGACAATGTTAATGTTCATGAGTACAAGATCAGGAGAACAATAATGGTATGCATGGCAGTGTTACAGGGAGAAAGCCACTGCTCTCCATGAACAAAGGTGCTACCCATTTGAAGTTTGCTAAAGATCATGTGAATGAGCCAGAAGGTTACTGATAATATGTTTAATGCTGCATTATGATATAATATCTTTATCCCATTTGCATGTAGGTGGACAGAATTGATGTGAGGTAACCCACCAACAAAAGCAGAGGATTTCAAAATGAAATATCCCCCAATTTTTGCCAAGTATCGTTATGTAATATTGGATAATTTTCAGCAATAGATATCCAAATGTAACATTTTTGTATTTTTTGTTTGATTGGGACATCTTTTAGGACACAAATCTGGTGTTTTGGGTCATCTTCACATAGAAAATTAAACTATAACGGGTTTGCAAAGTTTCAAGCTGTCATGTTAAAATATTGAGTTCATAACATTTTTATATTCTGTCTTAGGTGAAAAATGTGATTGTTCAGGAGGAATTTGAGCGCCAGAAGAGGGGTTACCGAGACCTTAATAACATTGACATCAGTTTGAGTGATCCACTTTTCACCAAGCAATGGTATCTTGTAAGTATATATATTATATAGTATATATATGTAAGTATATATATTTATATATAAGTATATACAAAATATTTTTGTGATCTTCTTTTTGCCTGACCTATATAATTTTAATGTAATTATTTTACTTATTATCAACCAGTGTAATTAGTGACATTCAAGCCACCACCTTCCATGTGCCTTCGTAATTTGTCTAAGACTTATGGGGATTGGTATCAGTTTTATGAAAACAAATCATCTTCTTTATTTAGCTTGTCAGTTTTAAATGTTTCGCTGCAGGTCCGATTATTGGTGACCTTTATTTTACCACGCAGTTGCTCTTGTGACCAGCTTTATAATAGCCACACAACGTCAGTGCTTACCTCATGTGACATGTCCATATTGCATTGCTGATTAGATAAACACAGGGCAGGCAGACGGCACCCCTGGGCTGGACCTTAATGTGGCTGAAGCCTGGAAGATGGGATACACTGGAAAAGGAGTGACCATCGCTATCATGGATGATGGTGTGTAGAATTTAAATCTGTCCTCTCACTGCAGTTTTTCCTCCATTTTGGAAGTCATTTGTAACACTAATAAAACAAATATGATGCTGTTTTTACAGGTATTGATTATTTACACCCAGACATTGCTGCAAATTATGTAAGTATATTTAATCCTAAATTTCTATGCTATTTTTGCACAGAATGTATATTGAGTGTAAAGATAACTAAAACACAATAAGAAAGTGAGCTGTCTTTAGCACCAAAATTGCTAAAACCATAGATAACACCTCTCTAAAAGCATTAAATAACAGTATAAGAATCAGTGGCTACCCCTAGACTGGGTACCCCTTCTGCTACCCCATCACCTAAAACATGCACACATAAAAAGGCATTTACATTAACTTAATAATCAGTTTTTAAAGGATTATTTAAGTGGTCAAGTATACAGCAAACTCTTATAGAAATCAGATTGAGAAAGCCAATGAAAAGAGCAGGACTTTATTTCAGTAATCAACCTTCTCAGAGCTTATATGCAAATACTACTATTACAATCAGAATGGAAAAAACAAAACACAATTGCCATGTACATGTATTCTTAAAGATCTTTTGGCCTTATTTAAATAGGTGTGATTTGGGATTTTGTCATGGGATCTGGCCACTCTGGAATGAAAGCATACTCTATATGGCTATAGAGCACTTTTGCAGAGACTCTGAAACGCAGTATATACTCAAGAAAATGGAGAAAGAGATTATTTAATTGATAATGCATTATAATTTTAACACATAAACTTAGACTTGGTCATGAAATTAAAATACAGATCACCAGGCTGAAATACAACTACAAAAGACAAAAGTAGGATATACAAAAAGGACACAGCAACGTGTCCCTCTTCTGTAGCTTGATGTTCTGTGTAAAACGTCCAAAAATAATCCATGAATTAAGTAGCTAAACACCAAACTCACCTTTCTATTTTTTATTTAAAGTCCATTCTCTGCTCCTTTACCAGAAAATGGATTGTTACTTTGTAGGCAGACTTAAATTTCCTTGCAAATCACCATTATCTAGCCAAATTATCATGCAGTGATGTTTTCTCATGAATGATGAATACATAGCAGCTTATGCCGAAAAGGGGTAGTGAAAATCATAAATCTGATTGATCACATATCTTTTCATGTGTTAATAAAAGGGTTACGCAAACAGATAGAGACAGGTGACATTCGACTGATCAACCAAGAAAACACAGAGTAGCTGTTTGAATCGATGTTGTTTTTATTTGACTTTAATCATGAAATAAAAATATATAGAATATTTTACATACACCTTTTTTTTACCCCTTCTCTGAAGGGTTAGTAGGTCCTGACCACATGCCACTGATAAGAATATTACAAACTAAAATTTTCAGTCTCTGACAGATTATTTTCTGCTTTTGATTATGAAACCCCCTAACCTGTATTTGTTCTATTACTACATGTACGTACTAGATCCTAAATGCAGTTACCTGTCCTATACTTTAAGGAGTGTGTTGTGAAAAGTATAATTGTGGTTGCTGATTTCTTTCTAGCAACAACACATTTGGGTAATGCACACTATTAAATCTGAAGCTAATGAAAGGTTTTGCGTGCTTGGTGAGATGGGATCAGGCTGCACCTTAGCAATTAAACAGTGCTGCCATTCTTCCATGACAAATCTCAGTCAGTTGAGATTTCAGATTGGACTGCTCTGCTCACAGCAGCATAGACTAAGACAAACATATTTCCGTGCAGTTCGTACAGGTTTTGCACCAACGAATGCATGTTTAACAGGTACAGGTGAGGAAAAGCATTGCTATGTTATGAGGCTGGCGACAACGGCATCGGTGAATCCCCTTTTCGGTGTCCGAGTCTGTGGGTGCGATGTGTGGGCTGTGGGTCTCACCATGCCTTTGAACACAGATGAGCCCTAACCTAAAAATAACCTTTGCTTATCTGTGGTGGTGGGTGATGCCAGCATTCGCTCCGCTGGGCGATGTCTCCTGCTGAGCCAGGCTGAAACAGTCATTTACTGCCTCCTCCCCCTCCTCCTTTCCTCTTCTCTCCTCCCCTCTCCTACTGTTTTATTTAGCACCAATATTACCCAGACCTACATCTCTTCCTTTCCTTTGAATGATCAGAACATGAACGGGCTCATGAACAGCAGCATTCACAATGTAGCACCTATACAGTGCCAGAGTATGTATTTTTGAAGCCAAAATGTACTTCAAAAATGTTCCTTCTATATCAGCGGTAGATTATTTAATTATTAAACTGTCTAAAGTGCTGATTAAAAGGCATTGGTGTTATTATTTAGAGGATGTTTTTTTTTACTGCATATTAATGCTGTGCTTGCTAACTGCATTATGGAGATTTGCCCAAGCCTCCCTCTCTCTGTGTTATTCCTTCACTTTACTCCTGCCAGACAGACAGCAGAAAGAAAGCACAAGCTGCAACATGATGTATATGAGTACAAATATCTTCTGTCAAGTTGCCATGGCAATGACTTAAATGTCATTTGCACGTATATATATGCATAGCATGTGCATTTTTAAATGGATATACATGTATATGGGGCAGCGTTTGTTCCACATTTCCCTGACTCACATTCTTTCCCCTGAATGTTACTCTCAGTAGGAAGTGTAAAACCTAGCACTGGTTTGACATGCTGTTTTCTGTTCTTTATCATTATGTTTCTATTACTTGTTTTCTATCTCTATATCTGAAGGCCCCACAGAATATTAGGTTATTTTGTGTACCACTATTCTGTACTGCTCAAAAAAATTAAGGGAACACTTGGAGTTACATTGTGTTGTTTAGGTATTCCCTTTATTTTTTGGAGCAGTGTATATATGTTCCCTGACATTTCATGAAACCTCTCATTGCATAGTGTTCTAGCTTGTATCCTGCAAACTGTTCTTAGGTGCTTGATGTAATTTTTTGGAAATCTAAGCGAAATGGAAACAGAGAGAATACATTACATACATACAAATACATTTGAAGAGCCTATCTTGATCCCTGACCTGCAGTGTACTTCACTGTACAAGCAGGGAAATCATGATCCCTGTTCCAAGGCTTACCTCAAACTCCCGGTCCACTCACGGCTCACCCCGGTAGCCGTTACAGAGCGTCCGGTGACTCTGTTTATATTCTGTGCCTAATTGATGACGTTATAACGAACACCTGGGGGGGTTTACTATATAAGTACTAACCCGTGAGGTACTTACCTGTCCCACGTAGGCTGGTAACCGAGTCTTACTCCGGTCGGCTGAGTGACTCGATTTGAGACACGCTCTGTTCCGGCTTCTTCCCACATCGGTCCCAATCGGCACCTTCTTGTGCTTACTGCACGCTCGCCCTCTGCCATTTTGCGCACACACTGCCGCCGATTTGTGCGCACACCAGCTGTGGGTGCCATTCCCATTTGGGACGCAACACAGCTGCATGACTTTTTCCCCTTTTTAGTTTTTGTAATTTGGAGAGCCTTTTGTTCTGCCTCTTCAGTTATTTCCCCATTATTATTATATGTCATGGGGTCCCTTCATTCCAGCATCCTTGGGTCCTAACCCGAATCATAACAATCCCCTCAGGAGTTATGTCTTTTTAGGTAGCTGTAGCCTGGTGGCCTGCGATTTGTTGGTAGAAAGTACTGTTTCTTTTTTTTTTTCAAATAATGACCAGTCTGTTCTCTGTTATGAGGGTAATTGTGCTGTTAGTCACCTATAATTTCAGAGCTACTATAATCAATTTGAGCTATTTAGACATTTGGCCTGCTATTGTTCTTGCTGGTAATCCATTCAGAGGGAGTTAAACCAGTGTTTAAGCAAGATCTTTTAAGTTTAAGGGTTTGAGGGCAAGTGTTTTTTGTTTCTTTACAGGTGATACAGTGGAACTTTGCTTCTTTATTTGCCAATTCAGGCATTGCCCCCCCAAAAATTATAGCTTTGTGCATCAGTAAAACCGCAGCAAGTGTCTGAAATTATAGGTTCTCCTCTTTTTACGATGGCCTGACTTAGCATTATGGTTTATGATGGGAATACGATAACAAACAGAAATACACTCAGCAGAAACCATCTGTAGTTTGAGTTTTCAAGGGGCAAGTGATACTCTCCCGCACCTTCTCCTGTGCTAAAGGAGGAACTCCAGAAGTGTATGACATAAGGAGAAATGTAGTCAAAATAAATGTTTTTTGTTTTGGTTTTTGACTTTCAATACATTACTCAGTAAATTACTTGAAATAGTCAATAATTTATTATAAAATAAGCTTTATGTTAATGATTCAACTGCTTTAAGCATGTTTAAGGTAGCCTACATTATGAAATATGCAGTATAAATTAAAATTAAAATTTATTTATATAGCACTTTTTACAACAGAGCATTGTCTCAAAGCAGCTTTACAATCTTATATTATCTTAAAGGGCCAATCTCAAATTGATCAAGCCTAGAATGACAGTGAAAAGGAAAAAATCCAATAATTAACTAAAAGTATATTAAAGTAATAGTAACATTAAGTAAATATATAATTTAAATCAATAATAAAATTGTAATTAGTAATAAACTCTTAAATAAATAAAATAGATTTTAAAATGAGTCCTCAGTGGTACGTTATTGGAGGCATATTGTCTACTAATAACTAAATAATGGAGGGAGTTACTGCACTCTGGTCGGACCCTGGTCGGCATGTTGGGACTGGGATCTGTTGATGATGACCAGTAGAGTGATGCTGAGGTGAAGGAACATCCAAGTGTGTGTTACTAAAACTGGTATCGGAACATAACCTCGGAGAGAAAAGAGAAAATTTATTTACTAATGAGTTAGGAGCACAAAGACTATTATCAATCACTGATGCCATGTGCAGCATGTTAAATTAAATTCGGTTTACAATAAAATCAACTTACAATGGATTTGTCAGAAAGCATCCCCATTGAAAATAAGAACTTGAATGACCTCTCCAAACCTATTAAGTTTGAGTTCTGAGGGTTCCATTGTAGTTCATTGATATTGGATAATTAAGTCAGGTAACTTTCTCAGGACAGTATATAATATTTGTTTAAAAGACAATTTATTTGATGTCTATAACCATGTTTTTACAAAGGCAAAGGTTTGTGGACAATGAAAAATTACAACCAAAATAACAGATAGACTGTATAAAGTTCGCTACTCATATTACTGCTACTTGTGTTGGCTCACTTAATCTCAAAGGTATATGATGGAGCTGAGGTCATTGCACTGTACAAGCCAGCCAAGATTTCCAATAAAGCATTTCTTTATGGAGGGCTGGAAGTTGGCCAAGTAACTTGTTGGGAGGCAAAACCATTTGAATGCATCAAACTAAACATCGCTTAAAATGTACATTTACATTTATGGCATTTAGCAGACGCTCTTATACAGAGTGACTTACAATTCATACAGTCTTACAATCCAAGCAATTTTGGGTTAAGGGCCTTGCTCAAGGGCCCAACCGTGGCTTGGCAGAGGTCGGATTTGAACCCTGAACCTTCTGGTCATGGTCCAGTGTCATACCCACTACGCAAAATGAACACCCTCTATTGCTGTTGTTTGTCTATGGACATTCCATGCCTGAAATATTAGAGATCACTCATTAGATGTATGTTTAGTTTTGCCATTTTATATCTGATTGTGAGTTAGTGTGGGTCGGTAGAATCTTGAATCTAAGTGTTAAAATATGAAAATCCATCCAAAAATAATAATTGTATTTATTAAGTGCATAATTTTATTACTAATTTTTGTGAGCAGTGTATGTAAGAATTAAATGACATGAAGAGAACATTTATGAAAATAGGACTGGTTTTGGCCCTGTGCTCTGGCCCGGAGTTGTTTGTTATTACCCAGCTCCCCTGCGACCCCAAAAAGGAGAAAGCGAGTACAGGTTAAAAGAACAGGTTAAATACACATACGTTGAACATAGTACATAAATTAGCATTTTCAAGCAAGTCTCAGCTTTATTTAGTTCAGTATAAATGAATTTACAGCTTAGAACTGACCTGTTAAAACACATGAGCATATGAGCCTCCCTAAAACACCACTTTGATTCATGACTTACCTCCCCCACCTTCATCACTATGTTAAATCTTCCCATCAGTTAGATGATATTATACAAAGTATAATGGCACTGAGCACTCTTTTACTACCTGCTATCTCAATTATGACAATGCCTCTCCGTTACCATGATCGTTACTACCTCCTTTTGGCCCCTTGATTATATGATTATTTTTCATCCCGTGTACTGAACTGGGGTATCCTTCCAATTTAAGTGACTTTGCATATTTCAATAAAGCTGGTGAAAACACTAATCATGGGTCTGCCTCCACCTTTGGGTAATTTATGAAAGAATACTGTTAGGGTTCCTACCTTCCCCCGGTGGGTTCGGCCGTCCTCACCGGTCGCCATTACAGAGCCATCGGTGGGACGGCTTTATATCCACTATCTTAATTATGTACAGATCCCGAACAGCTGCTTCGCGTCCTATAAAGGCGCGATTTTTGCCGCTGTTCGGGGCCAGGTCATCATTATTCCAACGGGATTCCATCTCCGTTCGGTTCACGTGTCTGACCACCGGCGCCCTTCCGCGTTCCCTAGAGAATAGTGGTAAAGTCCTGGGGCTTATTAGGGCCCATGGACTGGTATGGGCAGGTAACCCCCGAGGTACTTATTTTGTTAACTCGTTTTAGAGCTTACGCTCGCCCTCTGGTGCTTCGGTGCTCCTCGCGATATATTCTTGTTCGCGCTCCTCGCGTATTTAAGTTTATTTTCGTGTTCTGGCGCTTTGCGGATTTTGTGTGTTATTCACACTCGTGCTATAAGCGTGCCCTGAGCTTATATGCTCGCCTTTTTGCGCTTTAGCCACTTCCGCGATTTCTTTCGCCCCCTCGCGCTGCATGTGCGTTAGAGCTTACGCTCGCCCTCTGGCGCTTTGGTGTCCTCTGCACTCTTTAGAGCTGCTACCCGGTAGTGCGTTAGAAGTATACGTCCCGGCGCTAATGCGCTCTCTTGAGACTGTAGTCGGCTGCTGACTCGAGATATGCCCCGGCTAGAGTAGCCATCGGGTAAATACGCTATAAGACGTGTACCGGTTACCATTCGAGCTCACGCTCACTCCCTGGCGTTTGGACTACCTCCGTGCCTTGCCATTAAAGTGACGTTCCAAAACTGTTCTTTCTGCACCTTTGCCCCGACTGACGCTTTGGCGTCCTCTTGCGACAAGTTCGCGTGTTGCTCCCACTTGGGACGCAACCTCGGTGCGCCCCTTAATCCTTTCGATTTCATTATGTTAGGAGCCTTACGCTCCACTCTTCATCCCTTCTCAGTTGTTCTATATTATTTCCCCATTATTATTATACGTCGTGGGATATGTTTATCCTGCATACTTGGGTACAAATAAAAAAAACCACCACATCTCGTAACAATATGAAGGTCTTTGGTGTCTTCTTTTGTGCTATTTGGTTTTGAGTTTGCACCAGATCAGGGTTATCTCTGTTACAATAGAGTGCGGAGGACGATTTCAATCAGGCTTATCTTACCACAGGTTTTATTGACACATCTTGGCATGCTCATGGGGCATTTGGAACATGGATTTCCACTCTCATATGGCCTGTATTCCTCTACATTGCCTCTAGAATTAAAACAACATTTTGCACTCAGAAAAAGTGTTCTTTACAGTACAGTTTAAAAAATACTATAGTTATCAGTGGTTCCCAACCCTTTTTTTAAAACCTTGGAGCCCCCTCTACAAGTATCTGCACCACCCAGCCTGAGCGCATGGACTAATAAAATAAAGTGATTCATCATAAATTTTGATTTGCAAAAATTAGCAAAAATTCAGTTTTTCCCTTTTCGCTGAGGTTCCGTTTATAGCATTTTGCTTTTTTATATTTATTAACAGTTAGCTTACATAAGCTGGACATTTTTCTTTTAATGTGGCACCAGAGCAGACTTTTACACAAAAATCCTTGCAAAAGAATAATAATGATTTATTGATGTGACTGTAATAAATACAGCACAATCTACTCTTTTTGAGTGGAAATATCTTGCATACACTAGTGGAAATAGTATATTATTATCTAGTATATATAAGAACAAAACAATTTAGAGAAATATAGAAAATATAAAATAGAATATATATTAGTATATATATATATATATATATATA
>JAVSBV010076149.1:0-10113 GCA_033117975.1 Parotocinclus spilosoma | reverse complement strand
AGACGTTGTTTAAAGCAATAAAAACAGCATATGATGATTTGCAAGAACAGAGTGCAAGGGTCGAAGTACACTATACCAGGAAACAGATTGAAGAGACTTCAGTCTGTAATTGTAAAACTACAGGTCTACAAGTGTTTGTTTGCGCACAGTTTTTAACCCATATTCAATTGAATACACTACAAAGACAATATATTTAATGTTCAAATGAATAAACTTTATTGTCTTTTGCAAATAATCAGTCAGTTTGTTGCCTGCAAAAGTTGGAACTGGGGAATGTTTACCACTGTGTTACATCGCCTTTCCCTTTAACAACACTCATCAAGTGGTTGGGAACTGAGGATGCCAATTGTTGAAGCATTGTAGGTTGTTTTTTTTTTTCATTATTGATGGGAATACAAATGTAGTTGCTCAACAGTCCAGGATCTCTGTTGTTGTATTTTGCACTTCATAATGCACCACACATTTTCAGTAGGAGACAGGTCTGGACTGCAGGCAGGCCAGTCTAGTACCCACACTCTTTACTAAGAAGCCACTCTGTTGTAACATGTGCAGAATGTGGCTTGGTATTGTCTTGCTGAGATAAACAGGTACGTCCTTGAAAAAAATGTTGCTTGGATGGCAGGACGTGTTTTTCAGCTGCAGGGACAGGACGACTGGTTGCAGTTGAAGGAAAGAGTCCTGACCTAAACTGAGCATCTCTGGAGAGACCTGAAAATGGTCAAAGTGTGATAAACTTGTTGCATCATTCCCAAGAACAGTCATGGCTGTACTAACTCAAAGGGAGTTTCTACTAAATACTGATCAAAAAGTCTAAATACTTATGACCATGTGATATTTTAGTTTTTCTTCTTTAATAAATTTACAAAATATTCTACATGTTTGTTTTTTTCTGTCAAGATGGGATGCTGAGTGTACATTAATGAAAAATAAGTTTATTATTTTAGCAAATGGCTGCAACGAAACAGAGTGAACAAATTTTTTCCGTACCCACTGTATGTATATATATTTATTTTAGTTTGAACATTAAATATCTTGAATAGAGGTTGAAAAGGATGTGCAAATCATCATATTTTGTTTTTTTTTTACACAGCATCCCAACTTCAAATTGGGATTGTAAATCTGTTCTTAGACAACGCTCTATTGTCATAAGCATTCTATAAATAATTTTCGATTTTAATTTGATGTTACTTATTTTAATATGCTGGCTGGTTGATATACAACTTAATGCTAAGATAATGTTAAAAGTTTTCTTTCCCCCAAATTAAATACGCAGCAGTAAATTTAAAACATTAACATATCATTTTTATTAGCGCACACTTACAGTAAAAAAAAATGTGAAGTTGCTCCAGAGTTGACAAGACGTTGCTTTGAAAATGATGAAAACTGTTTGCTGCTAAGTAAAAAAAAAATGTATTATTTAATATCAAGATATAAATTTAATACGGTCACTGAAGACGTCAACCTCATAGTAGCTGATTCATGTTTTATTTATATGTTCTAATTTCTTTATTTTAGCTTAATGCAAATATACAAAATAACAAAATTTAAGCATGTTATTTTGCAATATAAAATGATCAGCAAGTTTTATCAGTACTTGCCAGGACACAATCAATATATTAAATATTCAAAATAGATTAATAATGAGGTACACCAGCATTAACAACTGTAAAATTGAGATAAAAGATCTAAGAATGGATTGCTGGGATTTGGCTGCATGTATAATTATTTGGCTGAAAATTGTACTGGCAATGTAAGTCAATCTCACTTATAATGTGTAATTAAAACAAATTATAACAGGTGTCCAGTTTTCTCTAACCATGTTGCATGTCAGTCTAGAAGGCACATTTTAAAAAGTTAAATACATTACTAATACATTTCAAAACTGGACAACATTCGCATTGTATGAATAATGTTTAAGCTAATGTTCAGTATAATTGCCCCAGGCTGCATATTTGAAGGGAAGTGGTAAAATAACAATACAGTAAATAAGGTTGTACAGTGCAAAACCAAACAAGAAGTAAACCAATCAGGAAAGAATACACGTTTTTTTGGTGAAGTTACTGAACACAATACACGTCCTCATTTACTTTGAGCCCTTGCATTTTTTTGAATAAAATATCTGGATCTTCAAATTAGCTCTCATGTCACTAAATATAGAAAAACTTCATTGTTCTACATATTTGTCCATGTTTCAGACCTCAGCAAGACATCACACAATTTGCCAAGTCAGGAAAACTCTACACATCCCACAGCAATCAGGACGAGGCTTGTCTGCCATGTTTGAAACTTCTCTGAAGAGCGCACACAGTCCTTGATCCAACCGTGAAGGAGAGATAGTGAATGTGTCACAACATGTCACGTGTGGGCCAAGTGCAGCTCCTCCAGGCCATGCTTACCCATGTGGTAGCGTGCCAAGTCCTTTCGTGTCACCAGACCCATGACCTTAAAACCAAGGGAAATAGTGAGAACTATTAAAATGTCTCTTTCATTAAGCTTTAAATATGCATTTAATGGGGGAGGCACAATGGCTTTTTAAGATTAAAAAACTAGCATATCCATTGCTTTTTATGTACTGTTCATCACCATGTAAGAACTCTGATGTACAGACTTATCAAATGAATGATTCCATTCAGTACGGTCAAAATGGATTTACAGAAAAATCCAAAATCAGAAACCCAGATATTTACATTAGATATTTACATATCCTAATGGCTGAGGTCATTTATTTAACGTTATTGTCTTGCTACAGGACCCACAATATATAATGCTAAATCTATTTGTTTGTTTAGTTGATTGTCCTAAATGAGAGAATGGCTATAAGACCTCCACAGTGGTCCTCGCTTCTAATTTTATAGTTTTACATAAAGGTTAATATTTTCTGTAAATAACTGAGGGGGGAAAAGCAGTGACTCATTATTATTTAAAGGAACAGATGCTAAAAAACAATTGGTCTGAAAAGGGCGGTTTTGACAGAGTGACAGGAATGCTATGGGGTAAATAATCCTTGTGAAATTTTGACCAAATCAGACATTCCATTCCATTAACTATGATACATTGTGGAAAATGGGTTTAATAGCTGTTAAAAAGGTAATTCATTTAAACAAACATGCTCGTCACTTACTCTGTTCTCATCATCGACCACCACCAAGTGCCTGAGTCCTAGAGACCGGAATAATTTAAACACACGAGGGAGGGACGTTTCCTAAAAACAAAAACGGTTTACATTATATTTTTAGATGCCTGATAATTATTGTTAGTTCATAGTATTCAGTACAAGAATAAGAATTGAATAACAAACCTGAGGCACCGTGTAGGGAGTGGGGTTCATGAACTCGGTCAGATCCATCAGGCACTCCCTTTCATCCTGGGAAACATGGATTGACTGGATGGGAGGGAAACGTGGATATGCATCTCTAAAGTCCTTTAGCTGCAGCTTGCGGTTCCACAACTGTGATCGAGCCCTCTCTACGAACACCTGCAAGAACACACACATTCTCATATCAGACAGCTTGGACACTAAAACTGCAGCATGACTATGCAATAAAAGGTGACAGGATATCCAGAACTTCTCCCTGAACCTTTTTGCACAAAAAAAACTAAAGCACAATTTTTGTCATAGATTTAAAATAAATAAATACAATTATACTAATAAATATATGTTGTTTATTGGTTTACTTTTATTTTCTTTTGATGAACAGCTCGAGGCTTTGTTTTGTGCTTAGACCTCATGTTATATTTAAAGGTCAAGGGTGACAAACTTATTTCTCCCAAGGGCCTGCATGGCATTTTTTTTTTAGTTTAATTGGGGGGCAGACATCAAAGAATAGCTGACTGCACTAATAATAAACTAATTACCCTTCACATTGTGTGATCTTAAAGCTACATCACAAGGCAGAACAAAACTTTTAATGAATTTAGGCATTTAGACATGGTCAAGATAACCTGCTAAAGATCAAACCGAGCATCAGAATGGGGAACAAACCTGATTTAATTGACTTTGACCACATTTTTGGCATGGCCGTTGGTGCTGAGCTACTGGGATTTGAATGTACAGTCATTGTACAGTCATATCTAGTAAGTAAGTAAAGTTGATTTCTTTCGCACATGTGTGTGTGTGTGTGTGTGTGTGTGTGTGGAGAGAGATAGAGTCAAACGATTGGTACGGTAGGGTTTTGCATTAAAGTCCATGGAAAGAAAGCTGTATCTCAGTATCCCAGTATCTGACAGCAGTCAGTGATCCATTACTGATGACGTGGAGCTCAGTACGACTATTATTGCTGATCCCAGCCCAAATCATGATTTCACCACCCCGAATGACTCCCTTTCTCTCATGAAATGTGGATTCTTCTGTGTTCCTTATTACCGCCAGATCAGAACATGATGATATTCAGGCTTCAAACTGAACTGTGACTCATCAGAGATGGGTCCATCATGGTCATCATGGGTCCAATGACGATGCTCATTAGACCACCTTCTACAGGTTCTATGGTGTTCAGCAGATAACGAAATGCATATCATTGGTCACCGGGCATGCAGTCCAACATGATGGGGACCATTTTATGGTCTGGGTGCATATCCAGGGTCCAGTGGCTGCTGCACCAGCTTCTTCCTTCTTTACTTCAATAAGGGCAAGTGGGGGTTATCTCTTGTTTTTGTAGTCTTCTTCATACTTCATTCCAGTCTCCAGAAATCGAATCCACAGTCTGCTAATCATGCTTTGGGATGTTCCAAAAGAATTTATATATCTCATTTGCGTTACAGATCAACTTTTTTTGCCGTTTGCTTTTCTGTTGCTCTTATTTAGTAAAAACAGAACATCGTGTTCTTTTTGAAATACGCTGTAGTTTTTGTGAGCAGTGTAAATGGAGCATAACTGCACTTATGTTGCTTTAGGGCACCTAGTCAGTATGAAGCTGTTTGATCAAATGCAATTATATTCCATAAAAATAAAGACAAAATTGTTTATATAAGGCTTTAGACACCTTATACCAAGTACAGTCAGTAGCTGATTATGTTTGGAACCATAAATTCCTCAAGCATTTCTTTTTATGTATTGTTCATCACCATGTAAGAACTCTGATGTACAGACTTGAAATGAATTAATGATTCCATTCAGTATGGTCAAAATGGATTTACAGAAAAATCCAAAATCACAAACCCAGATATTTATACTGGCTTTTCATTTACTTTAAATGGTTGTATCTGTGTTACTTATTATAACATATCACTTCTACATAGCCTTCCCTCCATGTAGTGCTTCTATACTCACTGCCTAACCAACACACAGTGTGTAACAACACAATTCCCACTGACGTTAATTATCACACATATAATTAATTAAAAACAATATTTTTTTAATAATTTAAACTGATGTGTACAGTTGTGTGGATGATTTTATTAGACATCCATCTAGATGTGACTTGGTGTTGAAATCATTCTACATATGCAGTTGATGCCAAAAAAGAAAGAATGAAAAACTTACTTGCCCGCTGTTAGGTCATCTGTGTTAAATAACAATGAGTTTTGCATTCAGGCATGTTATATTGAACACCAGTGTTGTATTCGACTGCAATTTGCTTGACTGTGGACTGCCTGTTCCTCAAAACATTTTTGTCAAAAAGCAATTTATGTTCACAGGATCACCTTTTGCTGGATGTTTTCCCTTGCTCACACCATCTCTTTATACTCTTTATTCACTGTGGCAATAAAGAAATACTAGCACCCGCTTGTCTAGCATCAATGACCATGCCTTTTTTAATCTGCTTAAATTGTTTGATTTTTACATTCTAATTCACACTGAAATTATTTACAGTAAGCGTGCTCACTTGATTTTATGCTGCACTTAGTGGAAGCTCCAGTTATGAAAGGGCAGGGGTCTCTAGTGACCATTCAGTGTATATCCATTTCTTGATGGATGATATGTGCAACGTTATGTACCAGTGGGTATATACAGCAGCACTGCTCTGTCTGATCCACTCAAACCAGCACAACACACACTAAGCATGTACAGATCAGGGGTAGCTAGCAGGTGCAGTTGTGATGGTCAGCTAGATGTGAAAAAATAGATATGTAAAAACTGACCTTTTTGACAGATTGTGATTAACAAAAATAAATAATTTTGCATATTAAACATATCTGTGTTTTCTACCGTGGTAATTTTTTTATCATAAACTCTAGAACTACAAAGTGCATCTCTATGGTAAGTGTAACTGATAAAATGGACAATGCGTGTAGAAACAAAGATGTGGAACTGTTAAACTAAACTATTTACCTTGTGTTTGAGTAGGACGATGAGCTGAGAACGGAGGATGAGTCCACAGAGCTTTCCTGGCTGTATCATAGATAAATAAATGAATTTAGAAATCATAATTTCAGAACCAGACTGAGTAAGCTAAATGAGAGACCTCAGAATGCAGAGTGGTACTTTACCTCATCACCAGTAGCAGCCTGCACAATCACAGGGAAGCCATTGTGATTACTGGATGTGTTGCTAAGGACATCCACAATGGTGCCCACCTTCTCCACTTTGTTGAAGCAGGTGACTGGAGCGCTCATGACTTCTCTGTGAAACAGAATAAAGCACAGGGATTCCAGACTTGTTTGCAACAAAGACCACTGATAATAATAATACTAATTATAAAATTAATCAAAATAATAATAATATAATCAGCAAGTGCCATTTCCCACAGTTCAAGGACAATGTGGCCCTAAACATGAGTATGTGACTGCCATCTAATAGATCTCAAATAAGAATGTACTTTTTTTGTGGTCTGTGCATTAGTAACAGTCTTATACATATCATAAAAGCATTATAAATATCAATCACAGCATTCCACTACCTGTATAATTTACTTAACCACTTTTACAGACAAACTTGTTCAGACCGGAAACTTCGGGTATATGAACACCATTTTCGTTTCGTTAATTTAAAGTGAGCCACAGATAAGCTAACTTAACCTAATTTATCTATGATTCCAAATTGCAAATTACCCTTGATGACAATTTAGGCCACAACTGGCATGCTTTTTCAGAATCGGACAACGTTTTTGCAAGTTGAAAATAATGGAGCATTACAAACTTAGTCCCATAAAGATTGATTGCCATGCTGTAGTTGCATAGCTCTAGCTGTGTCTCTTTTCAGGGGATGCATTTTTCAAAGGACACGGTTTACACAGGGCAATACGAAAGAGAATGTCTGCACTACACCAGATTCCCAGTTTGCATCACATCACACAATGATCCTCAGGATATGATGGCTGCCGATAGATACACCCTTCTCATACTCCGTTACCATGTAAAAGAAGGGTGCATTTCTTGGCCGCATGTAAAGGTTACATCTAAATGGGACAGCCTAGTAATATTGCTGTAACACAATCCAAAAAATGCAGCCTCTGAAATGGGATGCAGCTTGGGTTAAAAAATATATATTTTTGATATAATAACTCCATATATTATGTTAAAAAGACAATGCCGATTGGATGTAAATTGCATAACTAGTTAGATACTGTTCTCACACACAAATGAATTAACCTAACTCATGTCTTTGAACTGTGGGAGGAAAGCGCCCCCTTGTGGCTGACTACTATGACGATCAATTGGTAGTGAAGTGTTCCTCCCTGGAGATACAGTATATATTAAGTATTGTGCATAAGGGCCAATTCAAACGTTGTTAAATACTTTAAATTCAAAATGCTCACAAAAATAGAAAATATTTTTTATAGTATCTTTCGTTTTGAAGTATCCCCTAATTTATGTGAGAAGTATACTTCCTTCTTTTTAATAATACACTGGAAGATAATCAAAGCATCTGAAATGTTTTAAATGCTGCTTATGCAATGTTATAAATAAATAAATCTGACCAGAACTCCTCAGATGTTACATGCTAAGTCAATTAAACTAATTATCATATTTTATGTACAAACCCGATTCCAAAAAAGTAGGGACAAAGTACAAACTGTAAATAAAAACGCAATGCAATAATTCACAAATCTCAAAAACTGATCTTGTATTCACAATAGAACATAGACAACATAAAGTGAGACATTTTGAAATTTCATGCTAAATATTGACTCATTTGAAATTTCGTGACAGCAACAAAAAAGTTGGAACAGGGCAATAAGAGGCTGGAAAAGTTAAAGGTACAAAAAAGGAACAGCTGAAGGACCAAATTGCAACTCATTAGGTCAATTGGCAATAGGTCATTAACATGACTGAGTATAAAAAAAGAGCATCTTGGAGTGGCAGTGGTTCTCAAAAGTAAAGATGGGAAGAGGATCACCAATCCCTTTAATTCTGCGTCGACAAATAGTGGATCAATAACAGAAAGGAGTTAAACAGTGTAAAATTGCAAAGAGTTTGAACATATCATCCACAGAGAATCTGAAATAATCTCTGTGCGTAAAGGTCAAGACCGGAAGATCATACTGGGTGCCTGTGATCTTCGGGCCCTTAGATGGCACTGAATCGCATACAGGCATGCTTTTGTATTGGAAATCACTAAATGGGCTCAGGAATATTTCCAGAGAACATTATCCGTGAACACAATTCACCATTGCCAGCTAAAACTCTATAGTTCAAAGACGAAGGCATATCTAATCCGGATCCAAAAGACAGACTACTTCTCTGGAAGGACACCATCAATGCTGAAAGGGATATGCAGGTTCTAGAGCAACAGATGCTCCCATCCAGATGACGTTTTTTTCAAGGAGGAAAGATGACAATGCCAAACCACATACTGAATAAATTACAGCATCATGGCTGCTTAGAAAAAGGGTCCAGGTACTGAACTGGCCAGCCTGCAGTCCAGATCTTTCACCCATAGAAAACATTTGGCGTATTAGAAAACGGAAGACACTTGTCTCCTCAGTCCCCAGATGTTGTAAAGAGAAAAGGGGGTACAGTCTTACAGTGGTAAACATGGCATAGTCCCAACATTTTTTTAGATGTGTTGTTGCCACGAAATTTAAATTCACCTATTTTTTCTCTTTAAATGATACATTTTCTCAGTTCAAACATTTGATATGTCATCTATGTTCTATTCTGAATAAAAAATGGAATTTTGAAATTTCCACATCATTGCATTCCATTTTTATTTACAGTTTGTACTTTGTCCCAAAGTACATGTAAACTGATATTTACAATCATGTAGCCAACAGTACAATGAATGCCCACTTTATTAGAGACATCCATCTAGTAGTACTCCTCAACATTGTCATGGCACAGATTCCACTGGGGGCTGAAATCATTCTGCATCAGCAGTTGGCACAAAAAGAAAGGATCGCTATAATGTTTCTGGACTCAAACCATAACAACATGACCCTTGTGCCATGGCTAAATGTGGTAAGCCCACTGTCCAAGATGCCAAAAACCCAGGGTGTGCCAAGAAAACATTCCTCCAACATTACTCCACTGGCTCAACCCTGAATTGTCTACAGCTGACAGGATGTGTTTATCAAGTCAAGTTGGATTTTTTTTTTTAATTCTTCACCTAACTTTTGTTTTTCCACATCTTAATTATGTTGCTACAAACATGGTTTATGTGTTACCATGTACTACTAGTAGTAGAATCCTCAAGGAGCAGCTGGTTTTAATCTGAAATAATTAAAACTACTTAATTTGTTTTACAAGTAACAACAATTTAAATGAGCGCCAGTTTGCGTTTAAAATGGTAAATATACAGGGCTAATAGGTAAGCTAGACCAGTTATTTTACAAATATTAATTTTAATAATAATTAATTTGATGTTAAGAGATTCAGTGGATACAGTAGGTACGCCTTTTGCTAAACTATTGTTTATACTGTATTGTTAATAATGTAGTCACAATATCAAAATGATGACATCAATAAAATATAAATATCTAATGTATACCATTAATACAACCCTAATTCCACTGAAGTTGGGACGTTGTGTAAAATATAAATGAAAACAGGATAAGATAATTTGCAAATCCTTTTCAACCTACAAACCAGATTCCAAAACAGTTGGGACACTAAACAAATTGCGAATAAAAACAGAATGGAATGATGTGGAGGTGCAAACATCTAATATTTTATTCAGAATAGAACACAAATCACAGATCAAAAGTTTAAACTGAGAGAATGTATCATTTTAAG
>JAVSBV010076138.1:0-10114 GCA_033117975.1 Parotocinclus spilosoma | reverse complement strand
AGAGGAACCAGGCTCAATAGGGAAAACCCATCCTCATTTGGGTGATAACGGCATTAAAAACAGTAACTGTCTGTGTAATTACAGTATGTGTGTATATAGAACGCTGATTCCTGATCATCGTGATCAGCCATCGGCCAGGTCAGGTCTCTGGATGATGCAGGTGTAGCTTGGTAAGCAGTGCTGAGAGAAAAGAGTAAGAGAGAAAGATTACGGCAGAGTGTGCTGAAGAAATTACTGACAGAAAGCTTTAATGACAAAGAGTCTATTCTATAAATGGTGAAGAATCATTAATCAGCAATCACTATCAATGTAAAAGAATCAACCATTACTTTACTGAGTGTTATGCCAAGCATAAGTTTTGTTAATTACTGATATTAAAGGATTAGGTAAAGTTAGGAAACTATTTGGAATGGCATCTACATTTGCTGCAACAGTACACTCTCACTGAGCTCACATAAGGATTTCGTAGATTGTATTTATGAATAGTGATTCTTTATAGTGGGTTAGTGGTTTGGAGAATGTGTTGGTATTAAAATACCTCATACATTTGATGTTAGAGTTTGGATTGGTGGGAAGAGTTTGGGAGTTCACGCTACTAATGACCTTATGGCAAATTCCCTTCCAAATATGTAAGTGCTGTAAAGAGGAACTGTGAGAAGCCAAGTGTCATATAATAAAGTGCGATCCAAGGATAAATGAGACTTTCCAGAGATTCAGCACATTAATCTTTTAGGAGGCTTAAATGTGTACCTGCAGCCCTTCCTGAATTACCCTGCTGGTGCTGTGTGAATAATGCCGAGCCGTACTTATTTGAGAGAGTAGGTCAGGTTCCTACATAGACTCTTTAGCAATTTTATTCAGGCTCTGTTCAATGCTTTGTGCACGTCAGTTCTTAATTATGCATGACTGCATAAATAATGCCTGTTCCATGGTTGAAACAGATGGTAGTTGCTTGTGGGTTATGTTTATGGTCATCTTCACTGCCTGAAATTCCAGTGTCAGCCACATTTGACAGTGGGTCTATCATGCTCTGTTCTCTCCTTCTGTCTCTTGAGCCTGACTTACCTAATAAATGTCAGGCTTTTCCCACTTGACTTCCAGTCCTGGGTTCTGTGCACTAACATCTGGTATGTGGAAGATTGGTTGAGCTTTTAGAGAAGATTTATAAAATGCTGCTCATTTGGAAAAAGGCTCAGGTTAGGTTACTATAGTACTTGACTTTAGTTATGCATTTAATTGATTGATAATTGTTGCCATGGAACAGTTTTTTGATTTACGATCTGTGGGTTTGGAAATCAAAAGAGGAGTCAGACTGCAAAGATTATTGTGTCACTTATTAAAACATTGTAAAAAAAAGGTAATTTTTTAAAATGTTACTACAGTGTTTGGTTCTAATCCAATCAGGTCCATCTGTCAGAAAAGTAAGAAGGCAGTTGCAACATGAAAATCTCTTAAAGTTAGTTAACGTTTAAGTAAACACTTTTTATACTAGACTGAAGTCAGATTCTGTGTGTGTATGCTTCCAAAGGACCCTTTGTAGTGGTTATGCCATTTGTCTAAGTTCCACAGAAAGGAGTGTCAACAGTGTGTCATCACACCAAACAAGTTCCATTCATAACAAATTGCTTTTGCTTCTACAGACTACAAAAATATGAAATTGTCTGGCTTGAGTGCTACAGCTCTTTCAGTTATACCTATTGCTTATATAAAATTACAATATACAGACATGCAGACTAAAAAGATCATGTTATTCCTGCAAAATCTACCTAATTGAACAGCAGCGAACGGCACACATGGATAATATCCATCATGTTTCATGGTTTCTTTTTGAGTTTTCTCCCAAGGTTTTTTTTCCTTCAACATGAATTGAGTGTTTTCCTTGCCACTGTCACCTTAGCTTTGGTCAATTTGGGAAAAGGCCTCTTAAGATTTAATATAATATTGTAAAGCTGTTTTGAGGCATTGTAAAAAGTGCTATATAAGTAAGTTTGATCATACACTCTGACATTAGAATGAGGCACCGGAAATAAGTTATGAAGTCAAGAATCGTGCTTCACCGAATGCCATGACCCAACCACCCCAACAACACACACACACACACACACACACACACACACACACACACAGAGTCTTGATTTGTTTACTTACAACTGACAAATAAAAATGGTTTTGTCATTTTTAGAAGTTATGAGTGAATATTAAGTCTGTTATATTGTATTCCTATTGATAGGAATTCTGTCTGGCTGCAGCATCTGCAAAATCAATCTGGCATGTCGAAACCTTTTGTAAGGCCATAGTTGGCTAAAAATACTATTTCCACTCTCTCTTTGGATAGACTGGAAATGATGTGTGACTTGACAATATATAAAAGCTCTTAGTCTTACAGTCTGAGAGAACTTGTCCTGCTGAGCATGTTATCTTAACCTTCTCCCTGTATCACCATTTAGATATCAGTTGCAATTCTGCATTATTCACATGTGCAGCATGTAAAATTAGATGAAGTAGGAACGGTTTCAGTTGCGTCTTTCTGGATCTTACCTGCAGTTCTGCTCCATGTGACTGCATGTCCTAAAATCTTAATGGATCCTTTCATTTTGCCTGGCAGAAGGCAGAACATTGTTCACCTACTCCAAGTAGCTCCTGACATTTTTTGTGGTATGGAGATGGGCTCACACTTAAGGACTATCTGTATTGATTACTTGTGAATTCCAGTGTATCTCTATTGCAGTTACAACCCTGTTACCTAGATCTGTCTCAGTTTTGCTCTCCATAAAGAATAAACAGCCACTTGATACTGCACAGCTTTTCAGACTGGGCTGGTCAGAATGGTCCAAAACAGACTGTTAATTTGTATAGTTAAAAATGTCCTAAAGGAATCATAAGTCACTTTTATAGGTGTTCCACCATCATCAGGGCTTGTTAATGGAAAAGTCCTTCCTTTTGCCCAAGTAAACCTTAATTGATGCAAGGACTTTTGTAATACAGTACAAATATTTCTCATACATTGATTATATGTTTTGAAGATCTTATTAAGCTAATCTTTAAGTAATTAATTCTGGATTCATCCAGAGGAGGATGAGTTTCTATTTGAGTCCCATGATATCTGCCTTGTGCTCCTTGTACTTTTTCCCCATGACTGGTGCACCCGGCTAATTTGTTTGCTTGCTCTGACAATGTCTGCATAAAAGTGTTTTGTTAATACATGCCATTCACTGAATATTTTAATGGACTGGTGTCTGCTATTTAGGCCCAGTCTCTTTTTAGTTTTTTACCCTGGTCCCCACAAACAGGGATCCTTAGTCAGTTAGGAACAGAGTACAAACAGTAGTAAATAAGCAAATCTATGGTCACAGATTAGAGTGCAAGTAATTTAGGTAGTTGGCTTTTTGGCATTAAATGCTAATTGGAAATCAGTTATCTAACTTGTGTTAAAATGCTGCACTTTTTAGAATTTGATTTTCATGCCTATATTTTAGCTAAGTATAACTAAGTAATTTTAGATGAGTCTTGGTTCATTTTTAACTTCTTCCATTTTCTAAAAAAAAAAACCATCACAATAAAAGTGCCTGCTTGTACTGCCTTTTTGAGAGCACAAATTAATTGAAACATGAAATAAACTATATAAATTAATCATCTTGTAAAAGCAAATTGTAAAAAACAAAAAAAAAATGTTCATTGAAAAATAGTCCACTGGTTTCTGGGTGCTGTAGTACTGAAAATTGATAGTGCAATTGCATTGATTTCATGACCTAAATGTAGCGGTTGTGTATTTTTTTTATTACCCCATGATCACATATTTAATAAATAACAGTAACTGCTCTCTGACTGCTGGGTTACTTCATTGAATTAGGTTTTGTCATGAATGTCCTCTCCAAATGGATGGTAAATGAAGTGTTTTCCTGTGATGGTGAAGTAGTGAGTGTCCTGTTTCTAATATCGAATTCCACAAATGTGCGCCCCAGCTTTAAAACAAAACAGAACACACAGTTTTAAGTACAGTCAGACTCAAGCCAGGAAAAACCGCTCATGCACTGCATGTGGAAGAGAGAGCTTTTCTTACAATTTTGCTGCTGCCTCCTTATTCCATCTGCATCATTCTCCAGTTCTAGTGGTCTGCTGTACCATGATGAGTGTCTAATGTGTCTTAGATACACTATATAGACGTGAGAATGTAGACAAACAAATATTACACAACACCCTTCATCTGCATTTTAGATAATGATGTTGCAGTATCGTTCTGACTTCTGTAGTATGCATTCTAGTTCATCTCAAGTGTGTGTAGCTAATGTCAGTTCTGTGTGCAAGCCAGCTTTGCTTTTTATCTAAATAATTATTGTGCATTATAGATTTTGTTGAAATACTGAAAGAAGTATTTCTTTGTGACAAGAATGGGACGATCCACAGAGGGACAATGTCCAATTAAAGCTTTATAAACTATTTTCTTTGCTGACTAGTATGACAATATAACACTGACCTTTCCCTACTAACATACACTTTTGGCTTTTATGGAATTGACTGCATAACACATTGCATATGTGTCCACGAGGAGTCTATAAAATGGTTATGTAGTACAATGGTGTATTCTTTGGAAAAGGACTTGAGTCAGACTGTAACCCGGTTTGCAAAGTACACTGATCACAAAAAAACAGGGGAGGGAACATTTCAAAATGAATATGAAGCGAATAATAAAAGAAGTTTGTTTTAATTTCGGTAAACAAGATAATCAGAAAAGCAAATGAAAAGTCAAAGAAAGCTGTTTGATTACTTAAATGAGATACAAACTGAATTATTGTGATTGAGTATCAAGTGACATATTAATGGGGGTGAACAGAAGCATGTCAAACTGGACAAGAGTACCCCAAATTGACTGTTCAGTGGGGTGTATGCTCACCCAAGAGTGCCAAAACATACTGACAGTGATGGGGCATGGACAGGATCAGATTGTCCAGCAGTTCTGGGATACCTCCTCTGCCACTCTTGCTCCCGGATAGTGTTGTTGGAGCCATTGGATGGTTTGTCAGACATCTTCCCAGTACATCCCAAGCATGTTTAATGGGATTCAAGTCTTGAGAACATGAAGGCCATGTGTTAGTTTCCTGCCTCCTGAAGTATGCTGTTGGAATTACTGTCCATAATTTCCACTCCATTTTAAAGAGTTGTTTTCCTTTTTATTGATTTTAGGATAAATAAGGATCAATTTAGGATATTTTTGTCATGGACATATAACCGGATGAAAGATGGGTTTTTCAATTGAACTGAAATGTGTTTTTAGTGATTGGTTGTGTGAGTGGAAGTAATGTTGAAATCTCCAATTACAGAATCCATTATTTCCTTTTATTTTATCCATTATCTTTTGCTTGTATATTTAAAGTACCACCTGCTGTTAGTCCTGTCAGCATGTTAAAGTGACATACAAGACTTTCTGATTGGCCCCTCTTTCTGTTATCTGCCAAGTGGGCAGGAGTTTGCTTCTAGCAGCAGGATCTCATTTATCTTGTGTGTTCTCCACTGTCAAACAGCCTGGTTCTAAATGCGATGGTATAAAATAAACAGCCATTAACCAATTAATCACTGAGTATAGGTAGAAGAAAGAAGCCATTTAGAGCACCATCTATATTAATTATTGTCCTTTTATTGTCTTTCACTCGTCAATTGTTTGGATTATTAATAATTAATTAATGGACTTAAATATCTCCTACGTTATAGTGGAATTTTGAGTAATGGGGTTATTGTGTGTCCTGGCTCTATCTGAATGAATGGGCAACAGGGTGGTGCATGTGTTAGTGCAGTCATCACGCAGCTCCTGAGATCCCCAGTTCGATTCTGACCTCGGACTCCGCCTGAGTGGAGTTTGCATGCCCTTTTCGTGTCCACGTGGGTTTTCTCCAGTACTCATTTATTTCTTTCCTCCCACATTCTAAAGATGTGCATTAGGTTACTTTAATATGACACAGTGTGGGTGGGGGCCAATGTCAGGTGCACACCATCTGGAATATATCACATTGTGATTAGCTTCTTGCTTCTCCTACAACAGATGTTTTTGTGTTTCTGTGAAATTAGTTGTATTTGATCTCTGGCATCTATATGATTGGCTGATTAGATATTTGCCGTAATTTGCAGTTGAACATGTACCTACTAAAGTGGCTGGTAGGTGCTGATTTTCCATCTGGTCAGTTTCATGATCTATAATAGGGCATCATGTGATTTTAAGATTTTTTTTCCTCTGTATTGAAAGGAATTTGAGTAGTGTCCCATTTGTCAGGCTGGATGTCAGTGGCATGTGGCAAGCAATCAAAAACTTACTCATGTTTGAACTTCGAAGGCAGAATAATTAGCCTAATATGCAGATCTGTTCAAATACTAGATGGCAAATTGCTAGGCCACACTAGTGATTGTCATGTCATAGTAGATTAATCTCCACCATCTTGTCAGTGCTACCCTGAAGACTTATCGCAATGGGTGGCTTTATACTTTTCAGAATTCGTTTGTGATAAGCAATGGCTTACTTGCAGCACACTGCGCTTGCAGCATGATGACTCAGTAGGGGATTAGTGCTGTAAAAATAATGCTTGATTGATGCTTGATATTCTTTTACACTTTCACACAGATCACATGACGCCTGTAAGGACTAACTCGTCTAGTTACCGTGTTTCTCTGAATTTCAAAGAAGACTGAGACAGTATGTTTAAGTACCAACTGTAAAGTCTAGTACAAGTGACTTACTAGGAGCTCACAGTTGGTATTATTTTTGGTGTATCCCTGTGCCACCTCCTAACGACCGGAGCTGTTGTCGGAATGAACATTGCACAAGAGCCTGTCATTTGTTTGTCAGACTAAGTGGCCATGTTAAGAAGACTTAATCTGCTGTTTCTGAGAATGGGAGCACAGCAGGTCAGCTTTAGATACAGTTTTTATCCCTATCTTGTGGATGAGAGGCAACCCAACCCTATCAGGCAAACCCTGCACAGCTGCTCCCTTCTTCTCTTTGGAGTGCTCGAATATCTCCTCATGTGTGCTAATGTGACTGCTGGAGGTAGCCTCTGTTTGAACTTGCTCATTGTGAATCACAGCACATCATAAGGTTTGATGGCCATTTGGGAGCTATATTTCTTTCCTCTAATCAGCACTAAAAAGTGCAATTCAAAATTCCTAGAGCAAGTATGGATTCATATGCAGACAAAAGTAATGCTGCATCCATATGCCAATTCATTTATGTTGAATTTACAAGATAGTTATGACCGATATAGTCGAGAGCTGTAATGAAATGCGTGTTCTTATTTTTCTGATTCTGGGCTTCTGTTATGTACTGTACACCACTGTATTCTACATAATACAGGGTGCTTTTGTAATAAACACCAGGTCGTTTATGGATTCACCTGGGAGTGCTATAAACACATTATTTAACTTCACACCATCTTAGCCATGGACCTTCAGGTTATAAGCATAAAATTGTTGCTGGCATCCATCCTTCCTGTTGACAGTCTGAACAAATGTGTGTTTTCATACAAGATGTTTTAGGTAATTCTATTTTAATGGCTGGGTGCTGTATAAAAGTGCTAAGGCAGCAGTTTGCTAGGCCACCACCATGGTGAACCAGGTTTGAGCTGTATTCAGTATAGTACTCTGTTGGGATTTAATCTACCATGACTCTGGAACCAAAGCAACATTAGTAAAAATCATCCATGAGACCTGAATACATTTAAGAAGAAAACCCAGTCGTACCATGGCTTTCAGTTTTAGATTTATAGGTCTCTAACATTTATATAGCTATGCATCTGGTGTGACTGCCCAGTGACATTGTAGAAATTGCAGCCTTAAGGAAACCGTAGGGTCTTGTAATGTTTATTTGTATTTATATGCACATAGAGTGTATGTTTGTAGTAAAGTGCAATTTACAGAAAGTAGTAGAATAATTTAATTTGCAAATGGATTGTTTTGGCATTTTCACTGATTAAATGTTATGCTTTTGTGCAACCACAGAACAAAACATCACACTAGTATTCATATGTACATTTGCTAAAACACCTACCATTTCTAATTCCTATGGGGGGCAGTAACTAATGCCTTACTACCATGAATTAATGACCTATAAAACAGGAATGCAAGAGGCTATTCATGCTTCCCAGTCGTTCTTTCAGTGCAAGGGCAGTTGAAGTGTCCAGTGTCACCCACATCTTTGTTCTCAATGCAAATGAAACGCCATGTGAAAGCACGAGAGCAATCCAAAGGCAAGAGATCAAAACACGTGTGGCTTGCATTCATCTCATGCAGTGTGCAATCTAAGCGAGAGAACATTTCTCAGACTGCCTCCCCTGGAAGGCACAGCTCTTCAGAGAGAGTTGATTTACACAGAGCCTGTCGCTTTTTCTCCCTGCCAGCAAGCTGTGAAACCATTCTTTATTAGTGACTGTCAATTACTTTGCAGCAAGTGGGAATTAAGTATGAAAGGCAGCAGAGGAGCCACTGAAGGCAGTAATGCTTTCCATTCAGGTTGCCAGGCCTCTTGAATGGCAGTTGATTGAAGCTATATTTTAATTAATTTACCTTTTCTCTTTTCTGAAGTAATTACAGTATACAGACAACAACAGAAACTACTATTGATCATTAGCACTCTTATCTTGGCAAGGTGTTTGCAAATCTGACTTATTTTCATCTTTTGTGCTCTTTCAATTTATTTTTTCATGATGCGTTTTCCGTAAGTGCTGGTGTTAATTAGGCCCATGTTGTGTCACGAGGGGCTGGAGAATGGAAAGGCAGTTTACTGAACAGCTTCTCTGTCACCTCTGTTCTCTGCACTCCCCCAGTGCTTGCTGGCATGTGGCAACGAGAGCTAAATTAGTTTGGAGCCATTATTTACAGCCCCTGGAATGGCACCAGTACCAGCACACCGAGCAGATGGGGTTTGTGTGTGTGTCTGTAATGAAGAGGACGACCTGTTCCAGAGCTATTGAAATGCTTCTTGAGTGGGGGCTGCTTGTGGGTGTGAGGTGATCTGTGGCACCATAGGAGGCAGATTTCTGTTGTCGTTCTGCCATCTCTGCAGAAGCACATCTTCAAAGTGCAGAAAATGGAAAGTCGTTTTTCTGTGACTGAGCTTTTTAAGTCCTTCCAAATGGATTTGCTTCAGCACTAGTTCATATTTTTCTAAAGGATATTGAACAAGAATGCCATCGTTTAAAATAATATTTCTAAACCAATGCCAGGTATGCACCATTTAATGACCATCCAATCAATGTACGTTCACTCTTTGTTCCGAACAGAGATTAGCATGTGTAGAACAGCTCATTCTTTCACTCTTGTTTTCAGCAGTATCTCTGATGCATTTACTTATCATTTGCATACAGTTTTCTTGTGAAAATACTACATTACAGCAGCATGAAAAACCTATGTTCACTACCACCTGTTTGCCACAATGTAAAGCAGTCAATAAAAGGCACGTACTTTTATTGGCAATTATAAGGGGTGGGCGATATGGCTTGAAAATAATATCACAATATTTTAGGGTACTTTTGGGATAGTGATCTATTTGGCTATATATTTCAACAACATACAATTGCAACAAAATATATTTTATACTTTAAAATAGCTTACCTCGCTGCACTTTTGTGTGTTTTCCTTTTTCTGTTGTTACAGACCGTACAGAGCTTACACATTACATATTACCACCTCCACAACACCAGTCTCTCCCCCTTTTGGGACGAAACTCCTTACCAATAGTAAGGACTATTACCAATAGTCACAGTGCTGTTTAACAAAAAACAAGAGCGTATATGAGCAACTACTGCTGAAAGTGGCAAGGCAAATATCCAAGGAATGTAATAAAGATTGTAATAAAATCAACTGGTGAAACCCACCAGTGTCCAGCCGAGTGTGAAGAAAATTTGTTGTTCTATATAGGATATATATCTTGAAAATCAAATGTTTATATATTTATTTGAACAATATCCATTATAGTTACTGAGCCGACCCAAAGTTTGCAATTTTGTCTTTAACATAGCAGCGGACAAAATAAAAAGGCAGGAACATTTATTGACCTGCAGTAATAACAAATGCACTTTAGAGCTGTCAAAATCTGAATTTGAACATTCATCAAATGCAGTGGGAGAAATTGGAC
>JAVSBV010076127.1:0-10114 GCA_033117975.1 Parotocinclus spilosoma | reverse complement strand
AAATTAAAATTCCCAGAAGCCCTTTGACGAGACGCAGCTTTTTTTTTCCTGCGACCAGTCGACCAATGGAATTTGGTTGACTAGTAATTTTTTGGGTCGAACAACGATTAATCGATTATTTGCCGTCAGCCCTAATATTTTCTAATGAGGCCAATCCCAAATTTAACAAGCCTAGGAAGGAACAAGCCTAGGACAGTGGTAAGGAAAAACTCCCTAAACACTGTAAGGAAGAGACCTTCGGAGGACAAAGACTAAAAAGCTACCCATCCTCCTTGTGTGACTTAGATATTAAATGTAAAAATTAAGTTAAGAAGACTTATGTTAACCATGTTCAAAAGCTGCATCGACTTCTCTGAGCTGAAAGTCATCTGGGATGGACCATCACACAGTGTAGATAAATATTACGGTCAAACAAATCAGTATGCAAACCTTTTTTTTATTTGACACTGTATGCTCCAGACCAAAGAATAAAATGACCATCCAGTTTGTTATCAGCAAGTCCAAAAGCCAAGATCTGTTATAGTATGGGGTTGTGCCTTTGAAAAGGGTAAGAAAAGTACAATGAAAATCAAATTAGATTTTAGAGCCAAGACGACTTTAAATCAAAGTAAAAGTCAAAGTTAACGTAAGTACTTTTCTGAAATGATATATTATTCTGATGGTGTCTGATTGTAGAGTTTGAAAGTGTGTATTGAAAGATAACATTTGAATTTAGTCTCTAACAACCTCTGGTAGTATATATTTTTTGTAATCACTGTTCCCAATGTGGTCAAGTGTGCTTATCACATCCCACATAATCATACAGTTGTGCTCATTAGTTTACATACCCTGACAGAATTTGTAATTTTTTGGCCATTTTTAAGAGAATATGAATGATAATACAAAACCTTTTCTTTAATTCATGGTTAGTGGTTTGGTGAAGCCATTCATTAGCAAACAATTGTATTTGAAACTACTTAAATCACCCTGTTTAAAAGTTTACATACCCTGAAAGTTTTGGCCTTTTAACATACACACAACTTGACACACACAGATGACACACTCACACTAGCCATGGGGAAAGCAAAAGAATTAGCAAACGATGTGCAGGAGAAGATAGTTTAACTTAAAAGATATATAAAGGAATTAAAAATGCTAATTAGCAGTGTTCAAACTCTAATTAAGAAGTGGAAAATGAGGGATTCTGTTGAAACCAAGAGAAGATCAGGTAGACCAACAAAAATTTCAGCAACAACTGCCAGGAAAATTGTTCAGGATTAAAAAAAAAAGCCATAAATAACGTCAGTTGACATACAGGACTCTCTGAAAAGAAGTGGTGTGGTTGTTTCAAAATGCACAATAAGGTGGCTGAGTCACCAGAAGAAACCTATTACTATGCCAATGTCACAAAGTAGCCCACTAACAATATTAAAGACAGCACACGGACAATCCTCAACATTTCTACAACAAAATTATTTGGAGTGATGAGACCAAAATTGAAGTTTTGGCCATAACCATAAACGCTACATTTGGAGAGAAGTCAACCAGGCTTGATGATGTACACCATCCCTACTGTAAAACACGGAGATGGTTTGGGGATGTGAGCTACACAGAGATGTTTTGGGGATGTGAGCTACACAGGGAATTTGTCAGAATTTATGGCAGTATGAATGCAGAATTTTAACAGAAAAATACTGGGGGAAAATTTCAGCCCGGAAGCTGCACATGGGACGCACTTGGATGTTCCAACATGACAGTGATCCAAAACACAAGGCCAAGTCGACCTGTCATTGGCTACAGCAGAAAAAAGTGAAGGTTCTGGAGTGGCCGTCTCAGTCTCCTGACCTCATTATCATTGGGCCAATACAATTGTTCAATAATAAATTTATGGTAAATTTATCCAACCACTAACCATAAAAAACAGAACGGCTTTTGTATTATCATTCATATTCTTGACAAAGCGGACAAAAAATTACAAATTCTGCCAAGGTATGTAAATTTATGAGCACAACTGTATATGCTGCACAAATTTGGTTTATTTGCACGTTATCTATCATCCATGCCTCTATAATCCATGCTTAACCAATATCTGTGTCTGTGTATTTTCACTTCTAGTACCAGACAGTGAGAAATGTCTCAGAAGAAAATTTTCTTGGTTCTGGTGGCAATCAGTACTGTCACTTTTGTGCTGCATCAGGGAGGGCATTTCAACTGGTAAGAACCTATTATTAAGATCATTCAAAACAGATGTGGTTATTTCTGCTTCTCCCTAGCAAGCAGTGGTGAAGTTAAATCAAGTGTATTAATTGACATGCAAATGATTTTTTTCATGCAGTTTTAATGTCTGGTAGTTGATTTACTATGGATAATTACTTAAATGACATCACATGCAAACAGAAATTCTCATTAGTTGTGGCAAGTTCAGATCTCAGTAAGTAAGCTACAGTAAAATGTGAATATTACATAAACATTATGATATGGCTCAACATTAGTTTAATAAGTTAACACTTTGTAAATCCCAAAAGAAACCCTCAATGAAATCAAGTTGTTATATTATATTATTGTATTAATGATAACAATAGCTCACTTTAGTCAATAGTGAATGCAATAAAAACGCATTTATATCCATTAATATATCTGTATCCATGTATTAAACAATTGTAAATTAATTCATTTTCTAAGACGTGTCTAACTCTAAGTACCAAAACCCTGCAACCCCAGAACAACATCCATGATGTACTGCTAATAATTATGGAGCAGGTGGTTTCAGTAAACATTTACCGTTTTCTCTTACAGTTTTAACACTTACAGCAACACATAAAAAACATATACCTTGGTCCAAAATAAACTGCAATACAATAATCTCCCACTAGTGCTTGTTACAACAGAGAATCTCTAAGTGGCTTTACAAATATCTAGGCTTAGTGCTATAAGTGAGCAAGCCTAGAGTGACAGCGGAAAAGAAAAAAATCACTAAATGGTATAAGGAAGAAACAATTGGGAGGAAGAAGACTAAAAATGCTTCCTCCTAAAGACTAAAAAGGCTTCCTACCTTCCCCCGGTGCGTTCGGCCGTCCTCGCCGGTCACCATTACAGAGCCATCGGTGGGGTGGCCTTATATTCACTATTTTAATTATGTCCTGATCCCTGTCCTGATTTGGGGCCAGGTCATCGGGATTCCATCTCCGTTTGGTTAGCGCGTCGACCATCGGCGCCCTGAGCTTGTATGCTCGCCTTTTTGCGCTTCGGCCACTTTCGCGATTTCTTCGCCTCCTTGCGCTGCGTGTGCGTTAGAGCTCACGCTCGCCCTTTGGCGCTTCAGCGTCCTCTGCACTCTTTAGAGCAGCTACCCGGTAGTGCATCTCTTAAATGGCGTTTGTACTACCTCCGTGCCTCGCCATTTAAGAGACGTCCCAAAACCGTGCTTTCTGCACATTGGCCCCGACTGGCGCTTTGGCACCCTTTCGCGACCTGTTTGCACGTTGCTCCCACTCGGGAGGCAACCTTGGCGTGCCCCTTTATCCTTTCGGTTTTATTATGTTAGGAGCCTTACGCTTCACTTTTCATCCCTTTTCAATTGTTCATATTATTTTCCCATTATTATTATACGACGTGCGATATGCTTATCCCGCATAATTGGATCCTAATAAAAAACACCACATTTTGTAACATTTATATTCTCTGTTTGACTTTTTTATTTATTTAGTTCATTCACTATATATACACAGAAAACTATTACATACTATACAGTTTTATATTCTTTATTATAATTTCCATCATATGGTATTCTCTCTTTAATTTATTATAGTCTATTTTTTTTTTATTATTTTCTTTATTTTAATGATTCTCTTTAGATTCTGGGGCAGTGCATTGGTTAGCAATGTCACCTCTCAGCACAGAGTTCGATCCTGACCCTGGACTCCACCTGTGTGGGGTTGCATCTCCTTGTGTCTGTTTGGGTTTACTTCAAGTGATCAGGTTTCCTCATTCCAAAGACCTGCAGTTGTTTAACTGGCCACTCTATATTTACCCATAACTAGAATTTGATATAAGATTGTGTATGTCGTTGAAATAGCAACTGTGCTTGTGTTTTGAACTATTATTATAAATTTATTACTTGGGTTGTTTCGTTTATTTCTTACATTGAAGGTCTAGGCTGCCATATTTCGATGGATCGATTTTGTAAAGGTTTCTTCCTCATTACATTTAGTGAGTTTTTCCTTTCCTCTGTCGCCGTAGGCTCGTTTAGTCGAGGCTGTGGTCTTAGATAGGTGTAACTCTGCTTTGAGGAAATGCCTTGCTGTAGAAAGTGTTATAAAAATTAGACTTGACTTTAACATTTTATTAATTTATTTATAAATCATATGAAATGTAAAACAATTAAAACACTGATATGACTTAAAATAACCTGTGCACAGTCGGGGTGATTGTCATGAGCATCACGGCAGTACTGAACATTTTTAACACTTGACCCCAAACATTAGGTGACTTACTCTTAATCCAGTTTTACACATTGCAACTTATCAGGTGTCACATTTGATCACACTTTATTAAATGAGTCCAATAACATTTGGGGTGAAGTTTCGTGTGTTCAATTGTAATTCAATTGTAGTTCAATTGTCATTTCTTTCATGTTACATCCCTGTTTTTGATGAAACATCAAAAAGACATTCTGTCTCTTGCCATAGCGCCACAAACCACTATTTATTTAAATCGGTCTTGAGTTTTGTGTTTTTGTGTCTTGACGAAATTGAGTTTTGTGTAATCCATTACTGGTGGCTTTTAGACAAGCTTATGTCATCTACGTGCAATCCAAATATAAGAAAAAGAAAAGACCAAATTTAAACAAGATCTAAAAGCAATTACACACTGAAAACAAATTATTTTTGGTGTTTGTAGTCATATAAATTAGTTATAAATTAGATATGATTGTAGACTAAATCTAGTTCATGTGTACTGCCAGTATCTTCACACCGCAATTGTTTTGGTTTGTAAAATTCAGTTTGATTTTTGCATACCGGTACTTATTTTTTTGAACATTAAAAAAAAATACATAATGGTAGTTGAATATTATTAATACATTATAACACATTACATTTCAGTGAAAGCTTAAACTTAATGTGTAATTGGAAAGTGTTTCAGCCCTGGTACTGCAGAGTTTTTAGACTGTGAAACTCTCTGTGCTCTTTTTTTTTATTTAAAATTGGATGTACCTTATAAATCAGCATTTGTATTGTTCTATGAAAAACAAAAGTCATCGTTGCAACAGTTTTGAAAATGCTATCTAAACATCTATGTGTCCCAGAGCACATAGCACAGCACTAAACAATAGTTCATAATTACCATCCTTTGACAATGTAATATTCAAGTCATATTAGTACCTCCCCTGTATACCCTTTATTCATATGAATTTCTCCACTCTCTGAAGTAGTACTTAATATGACAATTTCAACCTGAATCGATAGCAGCTGTTTTGTGTGACCATTAAATAAGTAATTCTTTGTGAGTAATATAAGTATAAAGTGAACTTTATGTCTGATTACACACCTTTTTTCTACAGGACATTGGAATCGTTTGGTCTGAGTTGTTCATCAGTGTCCTCTTCTCCAAATGGCAGCAAACACACCAGTGTGGTGTTCCTCAAGACACACAAAACTGCTAGCACTACAGTGCAGAACATATTGTTTCGCTTCGCTGAGCGCAACAACCTTACGGTGGCTTTGCCTATATCAGCGTGTGACCACCAGTTCTGCTACCCACATCTCTTTAGCAGCCATTATGTCCACCCGCACACCATCCCTCCTGACATTGTTACCAGCCACCTGCGCTTCAGTCGCTCCGAGCTGCGCCGCATGATGCCCAAGACCACTGTCTATGTCACCATCTTGCGAGAGCCTGGCGCCATGTTTGAGTCCCTGTTTACCTATTACAATCAGTACTGCGAGAGCTTCAAGCGGGTCCCAAATGGCTCTCTGGAAACTTTTCTGGACCAACCCTGGGCCTACTATCGTCCAGAGGAAAAGGATTCTATGTACGCCAGGAATACGCTGACGTTTGATCTGGGCGGTGACAAGGATCATCCAAAGGCGAATGTGGAGCAATATGCTAAGCGTTTTGCTGCTGAAGTGGAACGTGTCTTCTCTTTAGTACTGATTGCAGAGTACTTTGATGAATCGTTGGTTCTGCTGCGGCGTCTGTTGTCATGGGACCTTGAGGACGTTCTTTACATTAAGCAAAACATGCGCATGGCATCGTCAAAGACAAACCTTTCTGAGTCCCTCACAGGCAAAATCAGGATGTGGAATGCTATCGACACTGCTCTGTACGACCACTTTAATGCCTCGCTGTGGCGTCAATTGAGTGAACTTGGACTAGCGTGTGTTGCCAAGGAAGTGCAACTGATACGTCGTTCCCGTGACCAGGTGGTGCAGCGCTGCTTCGGCAGCAGTTTACCTCAGCTGCGCTCAGCTGCACAGATCGGCAACAAAGAGCTGCGACCGTGGCAACCCAGTTCCAAAGTCACGATCATCGGGTATGATTTCCCTGTCAATATTACGACAGGGTCCGTCATGCCAAATGACATGTGCCTAAAAATGGTTTTACCTGAAGTGCAATACACGAGGCGACTGCTGCGCTCGCAGTCACTGCGCTACAGGAACAGAGCCCCCTTACCTCATACGTATATGCTGCCAAAGGTGCTGAGATCAGGGCGACATCGACAGCCCTCTGCCCAGAATGCCATTACACAACATTCAGTACGGGCTGGTGTACAGGACAAACTGTCAGAGACAGCTAAAGTAGTTAAGGTCCAGTCACTCAATTCAGACTGAAATTTAGGCTTCACCTGAGAACCTTGTAAATCTAACAGCTGCAGTGTTGATGTTTTTTCAGAAAAGAAAGATGTCGTTTTACCAGGTGACCCTTCAAATGGGTAAAGGGGGTGAAAGGTAGTAAAGAGCAATAGGGTGCGGTCAGTTTAAATAAAATGAAGGAAAACTTTAACCTTTTCTGCAGTGTTGGGTACTGTACTTTTAATAAAGGTAGGATGTAGTTAGTTAAGCTACAATAATCTCTGCAGACTCATAAGACAAAGCCACCAAAGTGCTTCCAATCAGCTGATAGGAAATAGGCCACCTGATAAAATGTCATGTACACATGAAAATTCTGTAGTGTTTAACAGCCCTTGATTATTAGAGGAATAATATAATGCTACCATTTTGCTACTGACATATTCAGTTCAATTAATGACTTTATTGTGTGTTATTACCAGCGCTACTGCCCAACACTGCGTCTCCAACACTCTCCTATTAAATCTGCTCATCTACAGTAGTAATAGCAGAGTTACAACTCCAACTCACCCACTTTCATTTCTGATCTCATGGAAGTTGGGTGGAGGGCTTTCTAACTGCTTTATTCTTTTTTCTCTTTATGTAATCCAGGATTATGCCAGCCATTTGAAACCCCCACCTCAGGACTCTAGTTGGGGTAGGATACTTTGTTGAGGTAATGAAATCATGGATGGTCTGGCTTACAATGTGAATTTACTAGCTCAACCCGAATCCTAATGAACATGCTCAATGCTATTATACATGCTATACACACAAGGCCTGAGAACCTGATATCTAAAAGCAGGCTGGTCTTCCGGCCATGTGACTTCATCACAGCCAGATGTTAGGTATAAGAGATATGAAATTATAAAACAAAAGGACCTTAAACATCATGTGTGTGGACGTTTATGCCAGCTTATAGCCAGTTGACAGATGTTGCCTGTAAACTAACTCATCTGCACTCATCTGAACCCCAACAAGCTTTTGACAGGTGGTGATGTTGCAATCTTCTCAGAGGATGGAAAGCATTTACATTTTTAATCATTTAATCTTCGTTTTTTCCTTGGCTGCTGCTTGGGTTTCACTGCTCCACATTGCCAGACAGTGTGGTAGGAGAATGCCAAGAAGGTTCAGAGCAGAAAGAAAAAAAGAGTGAACTTAATTTCAAATTAATGAGAAACTAATGCCAGTTTCTCAAAAGCCGTCTGGAATGACAAGGACATTTTTTGCAATCATGATAAGTAGTACAATGTAAAAATCATTATGCTTGATTACAAGATCTTTACCCACAGGTTTCCCATTAACTGTTAGACGTGCTGCTCTATATATTTATGTAATTTATAATTTCGTTTATATTTATTTATCTGGATAGATGTAATATTTTATGGTCACTCTGTAGTGGAGTGTATCCTGTTTATTTCTTAAATGGATTTTGAATAAGATGTGTATCCACTGTCATTATCACTGGAACTGTCTGTGTGTGTACAGGAATGCTGAGCCTCACTGCTCATACCGGATTTGTACGGCTTCTATAAGTACTTATAATTATTAAATTAATGAGGGCACATCTTTGTGTTCCATGATAGAATAACAGAGCGGTAGATACTGTACCCTCTAGTATAATAATAATTAGCGATGATTTGGCTTGTTACCTAAGCTTTCAGGTTAAAGTCTAAAATGTGCTTCACATTCACCTACTAAATGGGAAGTTAAAATTCCCATCCTTAAGCATTATAATGAGAAATCTCTGTCACTCACTTGCTCAAATACTTGTTTTAACAGACCATTATTCTGATCCATGTTGAATAAGCAAAAGCGTGTGTTGTGGCACAATCTCTCATGCTCCGAAGACACAAAGTTAGATTGGAAATTGTAATGAGATACAGAAGTTTACATGGCTACTATTCTTGTATTCAACTGAATACAGGTATGCACAGTTTATCGGCCATGGCATGTGCTATGAAACAGGGCGTTAACCGAAATGGACATTGATGTTGTCACACAGTTTTTTAATGCTACTGTAATGTAAGTATAAAGGGTGGAAACAATGTGTAAATGGGTTATAGCGATAAAGGGCAGTCTGTAGTCTAAATGTGAGCTAAGGAGCAATACACACACACACCACATGAATGATGACTTCCGGTCTTAAAATGTCCAGAATTAAAAGACAGACTTGTATTTCTTATTACAATTTATTATAATTTTTAAGACCTTGGTCGCTGAAGTGAACAAACGTTGATCAGCTCATAACTATATTTAAAGGACTAAATTTTCTTGTTTAGCCCCATGTGTAGTACAGTTATTAAAAGATCTACCCACTTCCATTAGCCTTGGTTGTGACGGTAAGGGGTTAGGTTACAAGTCATTGTCAAGACTGGGTTATAGGAATTCTTCCATCTTTTTTTTTTGTCAAAAGAAATACATTTGTACCATAAGTGCTGTGATAGGTTGTAAATGTGTCAGTGCTCTTCCAAAAAAAGACAACCAACAAACAAGACACATTAATTTGGTACTGTTTTAATTAACTGGTTAATTGGAACTGTATGTACAGGAGGGATCAAGCTCAGCTCCTGGATATACACTACCAATTTATAGCTTGCTGCAGCTTATAGCTTATTTTACAGCCCAAATCATTTTCAACAAGGGGTGGCATCAGAGACTTGTGCTCACTGACATTTAATCACCATTACAGCAATTGAATCCACTAATAGGTTTTTAAAATGGTAAATTATTTAGAACAACCATCAGAATCAAGAAAGATAATTGGTAATTTGAACAAATAAAACAGGAGACACAATACAAATACTGCCACTGAGCAACTACAAAACCATAGGCAGCTTATTTTAGACTAAAATATTTCTCAACAGTCATCAGTCATTTTAGTATAATATGTTAGACTAGGAATAATCCATCTTTGTAAATTTAGTCTAAGAGCCTAGAAATAGCAGTTACAGAGCCCAGTTTAGGCTTTCGGTGTAAAAGGTGGGTGGCCTTTGTTCCGTGCCAATGGGAGCTAAGCATTTAGCAGCAACTCCACCTTCATCCCTTTGCAATACCCAATCATAATATTTTTTTTACAATAATAAGAATAATTTATCCCAAATCTTTCAGCCAACAGAAAACATGTAAAACTGTTAAAAAATTACATTACAGGGATGCTCGGAAAACAAATTATCAAGGGGGAAATTAACTCCCCACCTAATACCCCACTTTGTCACACTTGTGTTTCGAAACATCAAACCAATTTAAATAGTAGTCAAAGACAACACAAAATGCAATTTGTAAATGAAGGTGTTTATTATTAAGGG